>VZTO01004357.1:40365-100543 GCA_013400615.1 Syrrhaptes paradoxus
GCTCAAAAATGGTAACAAAAGCATCCTTTTTAGAAGATGCATTACCTTCTAGGGAAACCACATAAATGTATGTGCTCGCAGTCTCATTCATGAAATAGGTATGTGAGAAGGGACTTGGCTAAGCTTATGAGAATCCTATTACAGAAATAGATTTAGTTAATTCATCTGAGGACAGGAGGATGAAACAGCTGAATGTTTTGAACTTTAAGGGATATTTAAAGCTCTGCTTAGGTGTCAGCATATTCTGTCATGTGGAAGAATAAACAAAAATGTCTTCTAGCCAAACAAAGATTTTTTTCAAAAGAAAGAAACTGTGCAAAACTCAACTAAGGGGATATTTAAATTGTCAGCTGCTAATATATTCTGGGATGATAATGTTTTAAAATATTTTAACATCTGTTGAACATTTCAGAAAAGCATTAAGCTAGGGTTTTCCTTGGTTTCCTCAGACTGACACAATGACCCCCTTTGTATAACTTCTCTCCCACTGTTTAACACTATCTCATACTATTCTAACACTATCTCACACTATTCTAACAAGACACTAAGTGTAATCTTCATCAGAAATACTTGCTTTGCCAAAAAGTGAAGACTTAAGCTTCAGGGGAAGAAGATTGATTCAGTGCTGAAAAGCCAAGAGACCCATGATAGTTCCTCCTGTCAGAGGAACAAGAGAGAGGAGACCCACACACTCACCTGGCATTCTTGGTTTTTAGGAAAGAAAATGAGGCAGCTCTGGCAACATCTCAGTCCTTCCTGCATCTGGAGACCAGAGGGATGTTCAAAAGAAGAGATATGCATGGCTCGTACCTCTGCTCAGCTACACACGATGCTGCAATAGCTTGCCTTGGAGTCAACTTTCCTTTGTGTGATAAATGAAGATAAGCCTCCAGCAACACTTCATGAATCTCCCCTTTAAACCTTTTCCAGAGATCAAGACACATTTTACTTCTATAGTTTATGAAGACCAGAGGTATCAAAGGGGAGAGAAATACACCCGTTTGAATAAAGGATTCTTGGCAGCCGCCACAGCTATGATACAAAACAGGTTGACTCTGGTGTCAGCAGAGAATATCTTCTCTCCCAGTCTGTGGTCCAGGCTCTGGGCTAATTTTATGCACAGAGCATAGCAAGCAACACGAGGAAGACTTAATACTTTTAATAGCTGATAAGCTTTGTCCAAGTTTTTATCATATCTGTGACACAACAACTTCCTGAAGCCTCATCATATTTATATCTCCAAGGTTAACAAAAGGTAATAATAATGAGGATGAAATGACAGGGATTATGAACTCTAGCTGCTGAAGAGAAGGTGAGAACATAAATCATTTGCCTCTGAGCAAGGCTCCACTGAGGGAAGTGGCAGTGATGACGTAACAGATTAGACCGTCCCCCGAGGACCACACCAAGGAGCTGGAATAGACACCCTAAGGTACCATGATGTGAACTAAGTATCTCCAACCCTTGGTGACAACAGGGACCTGATTTTTGCCTGCCTGGTGACAGAGACATAGTTATTCTCTCTCATTCTTCACTTAACAAGCCAAAGGAGTGGAAAAACCTTCTCTGTTTGTAGTCTGCAGACCGAGCAAATGGTTCATGACTGAGGATTTAGGTCAAGCTAAGCAGATTTAGTTTAAGGACCTGACCACTGTTCTTAANGACAAAATATTTCAATAGCCAGTTGCTATCATATTTAATATACCACTAGTAGTAGGATCAGATGTTACATGGTGTTAATAATATAAAATAATTTTTTAAACCTACATAAAATTCAGATTTTTTTTGAAATTCAGGTAAGAAATATTGGAAGATTAAAAAAAAATCAAAATTAATTATTTTTGAAAGTCCATTTTTTTCCTCTTTTGGCTGGAATTCTACTTCCATATTTGAAACTGAGCCTGCAGGTAAATAACCTTTAATAAATTTGTCTGTAATGTTTTAAAACTGTGCTGTCCCAGTTGTCTTCTTTCTGCTGGTGGAGATCACTATCCTCAGAATGAGGTTCAGCAAACTTAGCTTAACCCCCTTATTCCTTTCCCTAACACACTTCACTGGTTGGTGTAACTAAAGGTGCCAGACTTGAAAAAGAAGGGGCTGGAGCAAGGTCTCCCATTGCACCCTGTCATTTAGTCTGCTGCATAAGCAGTGACCTGCAGCAGGAGAAGATAACAAACAGCTGGAGGCAAAGCATTTTAGCTGGTCCTGGATTCTTGTCCACTTATCACTTGATGCCCTGATAGTCTACATCCCAGAGCTAGCAGCAGCTGCACGCAAATCTCATCCTGCCGTCATCTTAATTTCCCCTTTTGGAAAGAATGTAAGTAATAATGCAGCTACCTACCTCAGAGGAGTGCAGGAATTAATTAATTAATATTAGTGAAGTGCTTTGAAGATAAGATCTAAGTATTATTATTAATAATTTACCTGCAATTTGCTCTGTGCCTTAAAAGACAGAAATAATTTACCATAAAATGATGTGATACTACCTAGGGCTATATTAAAGTCTTGAATGGATGTGAAGGGCTTACATTACCATTAATGTAAACTACTATGTAGAGGTGCCAAAAGGCAGAACTGGGCTTTATGTAAATACTGAGTCAGGACCTCATTATATCACACGGAATTAGTATTTATAGGATACAAAGATCTTATGAATTACAAATTACCCGTTTCTTGAAATACGTACAGAGATATAGCTTTTCAAAGGACAGCCTCTTTAAGAAAGGTAAAAATTAATTCATCATGTTCATTTAAAGATAATAACAGAAAAGACTTGAAGATTTATTAGTCTGAGAGGAAACACACTTGAGGTTTTCCTTGGTTTCCTCAGACTGACACAATGACCCCCTTTGTATAACTTCTCTCCCACTGTTTAACACTATCTCATACTATTCTAACACTATCTCACACTATTCTAACAAGACACTAAGTGTAATCTTCATCAGAAATACTTGCTTTGCCAAAAAGTGAAGACTTAAGCTTCAGGGGAAGAAGATTGATTCAGTGCTGAAAAGCCAAGAGACCCATGATAGTTCCTCCTGTCAGAGGAACAAGAGAGAGGAGACCCACACACTCACCTGGCATTCTTGGTTTTTAGGAAAGAAAATGAGGCAGCTCTGGCAACATCTCAGTCCTTCCTGCATCTGGAGACCAGAGGGATGTTCAAAAGAAGAGATATGCATGGCTCGTACCTCTGCTCAGCTACACACGATGCTGCAATAGCTTGCCTTGGAGTCAACTTTCCTTTGTGTGATAAATGAAGATAAGCCTCCAGCAACACTTCATGAATCTCCCCTTTAAACCTTTTCCAGAGATCAAGACACATTTTACTTCTATAGTTTATGAAGACCAGAGGTATCAAAGGGGAGAGAAATACACCCGTTTGAATAAAGGATTCTTGGCAGCCGCCACAGCTATGATACAAAACAGGTTGACTCTGGTGTCAGCAGAGAATATCTTCTCTCCCAGTCTGTGGTCCAGGCTCTGGGCTAATTTTATGCACAGAGCATAGCAAGCAACACGAGGAAGACTTAATACTTTTAATAGCTGATAAGCTTTGTCCAAGTTTTTATCATATCTGTGACACAACAACTTCCTGAAGCCTCACCATATTTATATCTCCAAGGTTAACAAAAGGTAATAATAATGAGGATGAAATGACAGGGATTATGAACTCTAGCTGCTGAAGAGAAGGTGAGAACATAAATCATTTGCCTGTGAGCAAGTCTCCACAGAGGGAAGTGGCAGTGATGATGTAACAGATTAGACTGTCCCCTGAGGGCCACACCGAGGAGCTGGAATAGACACCCTAAGGTACCATGATGTGAACTAAGTATCTCCAACCCTTGGTGACAACAGGGACCTGATTTTTGCCTGCCTGGTGACAGAGACATAGTTATTCTCTCTCATTCTTCACTTAACAAGCCAAAGGAGTGGAAAAACCTTCTCTGTTTGTAGTCTGCAGACCGAGCAAATGGTTCATGACTGAGGATTTAGGTCAAGCTAAGCAGATTTAGTTTAAGGACCTGACCACTGTTCTTAAACTGTATCTGCTCCAACGTTTGGATGTGAACAGTAACATGAATCCTTCTCACAGCAGTACAGCTTAAGGGGCAGGAGAAAACAAAGAAGCATCATGTCCTCTCCTACAACAAGAAAAATATTATAGCTGTTTCACATAGTCATTAGCTAACAGTTACAGGGATTATGAAGCAAATTTTCCACTAAGGAGTTAAAAATTGCCATTAACACCATACTTCTCAGAGCTTTCATAACTCACCTTTGGGATGTGCATAGATCAAAGTGCTCAGGAGAAAGTAAATTTGCAATTAATAACATTATCTTTGTAAATGTTATTTTTGCAGTTCCAGTTTTAACCAGGAGAAAGCAGTGGTGCTCAAAGCAGCCCATGACTGCTTTGGCTGCCCCTCAGAAGATACTCTGAGAAGTAGAATTTCCCCAAAACACCAAGAACCTGAATACCAACAGTAAAGTCCTCTGCTTCAATGCAATTCAGAATACAGATGTGAAACTGGCCTAACCCATGAAAATACCCAGTTAATGACAGTATGAAGTCAGTTCCTGTTTTTTTCTGTGTTCCACTTTGTGTAGATATTACAAATTCATCAGAAAAAGTGAGTTGGAAACTGGTCATAAAAGATCAGCAAATATCAAAGATGTATGTTTTGTTTCCTCAACTGCATCAGGACACAACTACCAGTTTTTGGCTTGGTTTCCATCTCTGACTGTGATCTTAAATCCTATCCTGCACTTAGGAAACCTTCCTGTTAAAACTTTCATAGGAACACTGATGTTTTTACCATGGAAACTTCTGTTTCAGCAAATAAGTTTTTTTTTTTTCTGCAAATCCTCCCTGTTCTGACAACCAGTTAGTTCAAAACAGCTCCAAGTATAGCACTTGCTGCAGAAAGTGATCATCTAATTTCCTTTTCACCAGTGGTCCTCATTCCTCATCTTTATTCAATGGTTGCTGGCCTTCTTGATGGACATAGTATCACTGGGTTTTGCCAAGATGGTGCCTCTCTCTGTTGCTAGAGCCATACTCAGTGGTCAGAGATACCACATGTGTCAACTGTCTTTGTTGCTTCTCAAATCTACATGCAGACATTTGGTGGCCATGTGGGGCAGACACAGTTGCCACCAGGTTGCAGGTATTTCTTCAACAATTAACACTTAGGACTACGCTACTGCCTATTGCCCACGACAAGTGTTAACTGTTTTTTCAAACAGCTCTCTGTATGTTGGCTCAGGTAAGTAGTGAAGAAGAGAACTAGTGAAGAAGAGAACATTCCACTGAGTTTGTAGCAAACTACAACAGCAGGTGTCACTGGAGCTGAATGTGCACAACTATGATTGACCAGTTCAGTTGACTGTTTAGGCATATTTTTAAATCCCTCTTGCGGTACTAAACTGCCCTGTACTGCCATTTGTGATTTGTTTTCAATAATCTCTGCCTGGGGAGCAAAATCTTTCTGGTCCTCATGGTCAATGATCCAGTCTCAGCCATTTATATTCCCATTACATTGCAGCTGGACTTCTTAGATGCAGCTGGACTGCTGTCAGCCTCTCAAATTGGCCTCCACCCTTTCCAGTGAATTCCCAGAGTCAATTGAATCAACTGTCTTACGGTATTATCTTCAGCATAATCCAGAAATCTCTGTCTTAACAGAGGGCAGTAAGTCTCTACATGGTAGTATGTGGCCTAGTTCTTCTTAAGCGATAAAGTTAATGTGGTAGTCAAAACCAAAGCTAGACAGAGACAAAAAAAAGAAGAATTAAGGCACCAGAATGAAAAACCTGTTACTCTGGCTCACTCCACAGTCTGAAGGGAAATTTTCTTTACAAGAGGAAGTGACAGCAAAGTTAAAATTGTTCTCAGACCCAGAAGAAGGACTTTTTGAGGCTTCTCTTTTCCTAGTGTACTAACTTTTCTGATGTGTTGAATCTGATTTGCAACTTACTTCCATCATAAACTTTTACTGTCAACCCTGTGTTCAAACTCAGTCTTCTCAAATGCTTCGATACATCTCAGTCTTTGTTATACCGAAGAATTTGCTGTCAGAGACATAACTTGGGTTGTCACTATGTCGTTGACATTAAAGACATTGAAGATATCTTGATCAATCAACCTCATGGAAGCAGTGATACTGGCTAGGCTAGAGTTCTCGAGTTGTCCATGGATCCAGGTGTCTCAGGGGCTATTGGCATGGGATGGAATAGAAATGAGTGTCTTTTTAGTTTCAGCTGTTTTACTAGGTCTGTATTAGGATTGTATGTTGAGCTGATTACACTTTTCTAGGTGCAGACATTTTCTCTAGATATATTAAAGAACTGAAAATGGCATTTCTGTTACAGATGAAACATGTTTCTGCATAATACAGATGATACCATGACATCTTTCAAGCAAGGCAGCCCTCTGGGAAGTGCTCAGTTTGCACATGATCCTCTTAATTTTCATATAGGTGAAGCCTTTCTGTAATTAGGGCAAAACACTCTCTTGACATATCTGAGCTGTCCTTTTTAACTGAACTTGTGGAGAGGAGTCTTGCTTAAGCTGTAATAACACTATATTTGTGTTAACAGCACAGTGACACCAAAGAAAGAGAAATTAAGAAAAAATAAATTAAGCCCATAGGTAACCGGAAAGCCTGTGGCTTTTTTCCTAAGTTGTGCAATTGCAATAAATAGTATTGTGCTGTGACAAAAGTGAATGTAAAATTACACCATTGCAGGACACACAATGACTCAGTTATTGGGAAAATAGCTGTGGGTTGTGAAAGGAATTCTACATCTTCTTTAAACAGTTAATTATTATTATTGTTATTATTATTGGAGGACTGTAATACTCCTAAAAACAACCACTGACATTTTGGAGACTTCTACCCAAGAGGGGCTCTGGGAGTCTGTGTTTTTGTGTTGTTTAGTTATACAGTATACTAGTAGGTAGACCTCTACACAGAGATGGTATGTCAGAGTCTGTATGCTGTTTTGGATGTTGTTTTCATTTTAAACACAGAAAGTCAAAGGTTTTCAATTTTGTGTTGTGGTGAGTGAGTGGATCAGGAACTAGAACAATCCCAGTTCTGTTAGAATCTGACTTCTGCTGGGGAGAAGCAATTAAAAAATCATTCATAGCATCTGCTGACTAAGGAGCCTCAGTCTGGAAACTGCCAGTTTCAGGGCTGCTAGTTTCCCGGTTCCTTGTCAGCTCCACTGCTGAGCTGCAACTCAGTATGCCTAAAGCCCAGGAGCAATTCAAGCCTAACACCTAGTGATAGGCAGGAGCTGGGAACCTGGAGACTTTGAGGCAGTTCTGCAGAAAGGAAAAATTAAACTAAACAGGGAATTTCCAGTTAGTTGCAATAATGGGCCTGTTCCTCACTGAGTGTGGTACTTCAGGTAGATATTTTCCAGTAAGCACAGTGGTGGGGGTGAGAGGATGAGTCTGTCTATTGGTAGGTAACAGGTAATCCTACCCATAGGGGCATAAGCCACTGATAGGTGCCTTAGAAATATGCACTGATGGTGCCTTGTTATCAGTGCAGCCAGGGTTGCAGGTAAGTGATTTGTAATGAAGATGTAGCAGGTAAAAATGGCTGTGCTGATCCCACAGCTTCTGTTGAAGGGATGGTCCTGGTTGTCCCTGCCCATTCTCTTCCGTTGTGCGCTCTCCAGCTCTCCTCCAAGACATCAGCAAGCCGATTCAGGTCACTCAACTGACAGAAGGGTAGTTACTTTATTTTTTTCTCAATGAGTTTTCTGTCATCATTAGGACAGTTTCAGTCAGAGTTGGAAACTGGAGTAGGGGTGGAAGGGAAAAACAGGAAAGGGGAGAGCAGGACCTGTTTTCTAGTTCCCTTTCCCAGGGCCAGTAAGGCCTCTCAGCCATATGCCCTATGGCCAGTGATGCATATAAAAACTTCACTGTCTGTGCGCAAACAGTCTGTGCTTCAGCATGAATTTATAAATTTATCTTCAGGTTTCCTCTTTAAAATTAATATTCCCTCGCTTGTTCTCAACAGACTGTAATTTTTACACCTGTCCTCATAATTCTTGGAAAAGTCTGTAGGACAGAAGTTGCAGACAGGTCTGTAATGCAGAGGTTACAGGCAGGTCCTAATTTCACACGCCTCAGACCTATCTGTGGGTTCTCTTGGGTACCTTTGTTGACTCCGGCAGAATTACTCTGTTACAAAAGGTAGATGAATAGCACACAAAAGTGATATCTGATTGAAATCTGCCAAGAGCAATGAGAGATATCTCCACAGCAAAGGAATGGGCTTTCTGTAAGACCATTGACACCTAGAAACACATCAGTTATAGAATTTTTCTCATCAGTCTCATTTTCAGGACACAGATAATTTAGTGTATTTCAGCTCAGACAGCAAGATTCAGCTTCCCACCACTAGCATAAATCTTGAGTAAACCTGAGTTATTCTCTGACTGAGAGCAAACCAGACCCCTTGTTATTTTGTTATTTTCTTCTTATGTATGACCATGAGACTGAATACATCACCAATGACACCAGCTCAGAGCTGTAAATGTTTTTGTTTGTTAAGTCAGTCTCTCTCTGAGAACTGTTAGATTGAGTTTGGGACTGTAGCTAATAGACCCTGCACTGCATGATGGTTCAGGTGTTGTTACCTTTTTTCGCTATTAGTAATTGTGTGGGGTTTTGGTTTTTTTTCAGTACTGCAGTATTTCAACTGCCCTCCTCCAGCTGACTGTAGTTGCTTCAAAACTGGTTGTAACTTATTGTCCTGACTGGGAAATTGAGGCTGTCAGTGCTGGCAGAATTGAGAATGACTTGGAATAACCTGTGTGTATGATATGCTTTTAACTTTATACAAAAGGGGTAGAAAAACGAGAATATAGTTCTTACTGCAACTGCCCTGTACAAAGAAAGATTCTACCCTGGCACAAGTGTACCTACAACAGTTAGTAGTTTTAAATATATCAGAGCATTCTCTAGGATGGACCAAAGGACAATTATACAGTTTCAGCCTCTGTGAGCACGAGCCTTGTCTGAACAACAGACACCTGAGGAAGGAGGCCCTGTGTGCTACACAGATACCACTGAACACATCTCAAAAAATAGAAGGGAGTCACAGAATCACAAACTGGTGGAGGTTGGAAGGGACCTCTGAAGGTCATCTGGTCCAACCCGGCTATCAGGCCACCTAGAGCAGGCTGCCCAGGACTGTGTCCAGATGTCTTTTGAATATCTCCAAGAATGGAGACTCCACTACCTCTCTGGGCAATCAGGGAGACGCTCCTGTCCCTTAATCATCTTTGTAGCCCTTGATCGGACTCTCTCCAGTATATCCATGTCTCTCTTCTATTGGACAGCTCACACAGAAATGGACCCAGCACTCCAGGTGTGGCCTCACTAGGGCTGAGTAGAGGGGAAGGATCACCTCTCTCAGTTTGCTGTCAAAGCCTGTCAAATAACAGAGCAGTGTCAACTTTTGGAAAAAACTGCTGTTTTTCATCAAACTCTAGCTCCTTGGACTGTCATTTTATGTGTGAATCCCAGCTATAATAAAAAAACCTGTCATGTATGTTGAGATAAACCCTGAAGAAGAAACCTGAAAAGCTCAAGACAGTAAAATAAAGGAATTAAAATATCAAATTAGTTTTCTCTTTAAAAATCTCAAGACATTTTTAATCCAATCCAATGACTTTGCGGCTTCCCAAGACTTGAAGTTACTTAAGTTTGGCAATACCAACTTCGTAACAATTGTCCTGTTTTCATCTGGAACAGAGTTAACTTTCTTCATAGCAGATAATGTGAAGCTGTTTCGGATTTGTGCTGAGGAGAAGGCTGGTAAAATACTGAAGTTTACAGTTGCAGCCAGGACAGCCAAGGACTTTCCAGCCTCTCTGCTGGGCCAATGTCTGCAGGTGCGGGAGAAGCTAGAAGGGAGCACAACCCCGATTACTAGCCTAGGATTTGATCTTAGGTTTAGGACAGAAACCCAAATTGGCCAATGGTATATTCCATATCATGCATATCATGTCGAGTATATAGATGAGGCTCTGCCTGGAAGTGCTCTTTCTCTCTGGCTTGTCACCCTCCTTCTTGAGGTCATCTCGGTCTCTCAGTTGGCTCTCAGTCTCTCAGATGCGTGGGCTCTTATCTCTTTTCCAGGATTGCAGAAGCCTTATTCACTGTGTGGTGACCGGTATCACTATGTATCACTACGTATCACTCATTTGTATGTTTGTATATACTACTACTATTATTATCATTATTATTTTCAGTCTTATCATAGTTTAGTTCTTAAGTAATTGTTCTTATCTCAACCTGTAAGTCTCTTTTTCCTTTACCCCTTTAATTCTCTCCCCAATCCCTGGGAGGGAGGAGGGTGAGCAAGTGGTTGTTGTGGTGTTTTACTGCTAGCCAGTGTTCAAACCTCAACACCAATGCAGCAAACATGCTTCCTGAAGGTGTATGAAATCGTGCTCAGAGTCTTACTCTCACCCAAAATCCTTCCTAAAAAGATTTTCAGTGTGGTAGGAATATTATGACTCCAAGCAGCAGGACAGAGGACTTGGATTTTTCACCAGGCAGTTCACCAAGAGAGCATGATCTCCACTTTAGAAAACTATAATAACTATTTGCTCGGAGACAGCAAGTGAATTTTTACTAATTCCTGAAGTCTCAGGAGAACAATGAATTTTATGCTAAATTTATTCATAGACTAGATGTACCTTTTTATAAAGTGCGTAATAATCTTGATTTGTATGTTCAGATAATACCATCTGCTCAGACTTGCAAAAGAAAAGGCAGGCTCTACTTGTGTATCTCTAGGGAGGACCCCTGCCTCCTGCATTTTTTTTTATTTAATTCATTTTAGAATCATAGAATAATTTTTTGGGGGGGATATGGAGAAAAGGGGTTATCAATTTGTATAGAAGTTCTAAAAACATAGAAGAAAATTCAACTGCCTTTTGCTTGAAATAGCTGCAAGGCTGTTCAGCAAAAAACCACAAACCAACCTACACCAACAAGAAAAAAAACAAACCCAAAACAGATAAGAAACATTTGTCTCCTTGACAGACTGTGAAATCTAGTGTAATTTTTCTTTTTTTTTTAATTACTACAGGTACTACAGGCATTCCTAAGCTTTGGAGGTGACTGAGGCCATTTTGCAGTGACACGATGTGTAATGTTGGCAAAATTGAAGGCCCAGCATCCCAGACCACTGGCCTGTTTCTCAAGCTGTATCACTCATGGAATAAAACAGCATGTCGTGTCCTGCAGGACTGTATTTTGCTGTAGTGCATTTATCACACTAACAAGGCAGACTGGAAGTATGATAACTTTTTAGAGCACCTTGTACCTCCAAATTTTAAGACACTTTGCAGGGCCAGGGCTTAAATGGCAAATGTATGAGAGGACTCATTAGTACCCCATGCTCTTCTTGCCTCTCGGATTCTTCTGTTGCAAAATGTGGCTGGTACTGATTTCCTTCATAAAGTGCTTCGGGGACAGGAGAAACACATAGTCTGAGGGGGATATAATTCTGAAAGAAATAACTGCAAGGAGAAAAGTCCTGCCCCAGAGTCTATAGCCTCAGGCTCCAATCATGCCACATATTCAGCATGCGCTGCACTTTGTGCTCTGTGAACCATTCAGCTGACTTCAGTGCTGTCTAAAGCATGCCTTCAGAGTGCCTATAGATACAGGTAAGTCTTTGACAAGTCATGAGGCAAGTGCCGCAGCCTTGTGAAATTCCGTTTGCTGTGGATCACTGGATCTGTGGGGAGCTCCCTTGAAACAAACAAAATAACTTCTAATGCCAGGCTCTACCTAATGACAAAAAGGTAGAGGTGAAGAGAAAATATAAAAAGCTGAGGGAAGGCAGGAGTGAAGCACATGGGAACATCTCCCATGGCTGGCAGGAAAGGAAGGGCTGTCAATATTTCATGTGGGATGGCTGAAAGTGTGTAGGCATCACTGGGCACATCTGTGCACACAGGTGTGGAGAGGCTGAGCTAGCTGTGCCCAAAGGTGTGGATGCAGGCTAGGTCCAGTTTGGAAACTACATGGCTATATTAACAAGGCTCTGGGCTTAACCTGATATAATCCTGAATACACATCTAAATCTGCCTCTGCAGACCTAGCCTGCACACAACTGCTAGCAGAGACATGGGGGGATCAGCCAAATATAGTGGTAGAGATTCGGGTGCCAAATCCCCTTTCCAATCATTCCTCTATGGAAGGCAATTCACTTGCAGATTTGCCGAGCAGCTCCCATTCACACTGGGTCCTGTTGGACAGATGTCTGGGCTTTCTTCCTACTTCCTGCTTGTGATTCAAGGGAACAGAAACCAGAAAATCATTATGCTTTTAGAAGTGGTGTTTTTCTAAGGTTCACCTCATGGATTTGGGGGACTGAAGTGATTTTTCTGAATGTTTTGGACTGGCAAATTTGTATCTAGATTAGCCTTTCCTACTGTGAAGTTCCTAGTTTGAAAACCCTGAGAATCTCAGTCCAGATCCATATTTACCCAGGTAGATAAAATGTACACTGTGCAATATTAATGTATGTGAATCTTTCAGGGGAAACTTCAGCAGTAGTCAGATTCTCTTTTTAAAACTTTCTTCTTACACCTGTGTCTCACTTTTGAGCTTAACGAAATCCCACAAATGGTTGACATTATGGCCAGGAAAAATAATATCTCTATTAAAAATCCCTCCCAAAGATAAACCCTTTTGCTCAGCCCATTCACGCATCGGGGAATGTATGGTGTGAGTTATTGCCCTTCCAAGACCAGCAGTGCTTAGTGTGATCTGGGCTGCTTTAGGCACAAAGCTTGGCATATGTTACTAATCTCTTCCTGCAGCATGGAAAATATGTATTCAGAGCAGCAGGAACACCCCTGATATGGCAATGGGTGAAGACACTCACCAGCAAAGTAATAGCACTCTTGAAATGTTTCCCTACCATTTTGACAATGGAGATAAAAGGAAAAGATAGATAACAGTAGGTATGGAAAAGAGTAGGTATGAGAAAGGGGAAAGACACAGAAGCAGGTAGAAGAAGAAGAAGGGAGAAGAGAAAAGGAAGGAAGATGACAAGAAAAAAGGAACATGAAACACAGAAGACCAAAGGGGATTTGGGTCTTTCTAGAGAGGTGGTTTTCATCTACGTTTTGCAAAACTGTAGAACTGCTAGGAATCCATAAGCTAAATAGTTGAAAATTGCTGCTCTAGATATTGGGCATGGAAATATTTCTCCTGCTGGCCATGCAGCTGTAAAAGTGATAAATGGGAAATGGAAAGAAATAGGCAGTTCCATAAGAATGCAGATTATCTCTGACAGGGAGGACACAATGTACTGGCAACTCAGTAGCAGCTAAAGTAAATGACAGATAGAAACAAAGAGAGAAAATAAGTCTTAAAGGAGGAAAAAATAGCTCAGCACAATAATTTTTCTTGATCTGTGGCTTTCATAATGGTTCAGTAGGCACCTCAGCCATCTCTGAGCAAGAGATGCACCTAGAAAGAGTGTTCTCTTATGAGACAGTCCCAGCAACAGCAGCATCCAGCAGCTAGCAGCTGGGGATGGCAGAGTGATCATTTGTCGGCACCTGAAGCCCAGATCATTGCATGCCGCACAGGGTGAACAACAGAGTGATGGAGGGATGGAAACCTTAATTGGACCTCACAGCAGGGTGAAATACCCTGGCTAGATTTATGAGTTTTTCCCATTACTGTTGAAGTTTGAGCAGTAAAGAATCATGTTACCTCTTCTGTCTCTACCTGTGGAGGGAGAGGGGCACCCACAGAGAGTCCCCTCTGGGACGGCCCTCAGCTTCTCTCGTTGCTTCCTGAACTCAAACCCTTAGCATATGTCTCCACTAGTGCAGTTAAGTATCTCCTGAGTATTTTTTGTTGCTGCTGTTTAGATATAAGTTAAATACAAATCTTAGCTCCTTATCAGACTCCTGAACTGCCACACTCCTCTCATACCTCCAGAGCTGAAGGAGCAATTTAACAGCCTTAACTAGATGTTATCATCATTTCTGTTTTGATGTGTTATTGCCAATTTGCATCCTGATTCCCTCACCTTTAAATTTAATAGAAGACAAGAGCTGTTCCCTTTTATCTCATATTCTTTTTTTCTCTTTTCCTTTTTTCTTTTTTTTTTTTTTATAATAGGGAGAAAGACATAAAGAAAGCAAAGAGATAAGTACAAATACCAAAACAGCTCCAGATGAAAGGCAGTAAAATGACTGCCTGCTGCTCCCTCTTGAACTGACTGGCAGCAACTTGGAGTTTCTCCTTCGACCCTGGTGAGCAGGATTGGCTGCTGTTGGTAACGATGGGACTCCTCTCTCTGCCCTGCTGGATACTTTTAACTCCTCCAGGTCTGGCCAGAAGACACAGCTACAGCAGCCACAGGTTTCTCAGGAGCTTTGGAGACAGAACAAGATGACACAGGGTTGTCCCTTTAACTTTCCCCAGGAACACTGTGGGCCTAACCTGACTTGGAAAGGCTGTCACTGCCATGAAAAGACTGAGGGGCTCTCATCTATATTGTCCTTGTCACCTTCCTGGTGTATTCCTTCAAACCCTTTCCAGGACAACTGAGCCAGAACCCACTGGCACTTGCAAGGTGGCAACAAGGAACAGCAGTAGCAAAATTAAGGACAGAATGGAAAAACGTTTCCTTAAGTGTCCTGAGCCATCCAGTGCATTTTGTAAGTGCTTGTGTCTAGAGTCTCCCTTCTTAGAAAAATACATCATGTGTGAGATCTGAGCTACGAGACGCCATCAAAGAGGTAAATGCTCATCTGGCTCCCAGGAGAGCTCTTGGCATTTGAGCCCCAAATCTGTTTGGTCAGTTTTGCTCTGGCTCTGCCTTTGCTGTCGCTGTGTGGAGGTGGGAGTGCAGCCAGAAAATAAACAGTGGAGCACACTCACCAGGGTTTAGTAACTTGTCTCTTGCCCACACGCAGGGTGTATAAAAGCCAGGGGATCACAGTAGTTAGGCTGCTGCTTCAACATGCAAAAGAAACCATACATCAAGGTGGATTTGTGGGATGCAGATTTCTGAGGAGTTGTATCCCCCATTCACGTTGCCTGGTCTCATGGGGTGCAGAGGCAAAGAGGTTGCTGCACACTCCGGGCTCTCCTCTCTCCACAGATGTATCTCTCTGAGCTGACATCAGTGGAAACCACATCAGAGAAGTCTCCATTCAAACAGTGCTGCCCTTTCCCCCAGTTTGGATTTCACCCACCCTCTGGTTGGGCTGATTGTGCTGCCCTCCCGACACCCATACCAACACACCGGGGATGCCTCATTCCCCATGCACATCATGTGCCTCACCCCAGAGGCAATTTGGAGGCTAGCAAGGCAAATGATCTATGCAAACTATGCGCTCGTTAATGTCAGTGGGGTGCAAATTAAACAAAGCAAAGCTGCTCTTTGCTGAGCTCTAACTCTCTGGGGTGCAGGACTCCTGTATGTGGGAGCAATGGGGCAGCTGCCTGTGACCCCAGGCTGCAGCGATGCGTGCAGGCTAAGCCAGGCACCAGTCAGAGGGGGACTGAGAGACACCCTCCCTGCCACTGCCGTCCTTCCATGCTGAGTCCAACCTTCACACCAATGAAACAGAGCCCTGTTTAAAAACGCAGCTGCAGGCATCACTGGAGCTTTTCCATGAGTACAAATATTCCTTTGACAGTATATCTGTATCGAGTTAACTGGCAACAGAACTGCTGTTTTCACTGATTTAAGTGAAACATGTGAGTCCCTTCATTTAGGATTTTGAGCCACAGACACAGCCCTGCTCCCCCACAGTTCCCAGCCTGCATCCCCACCCCCAGGTCTTGCCATTCCCTTTCCCTTTTCCTCCCATGTGGACATAGTTCCCCTCCTTCCAAAGCCCATCGGGATTCTCTCCTGTCTTGCATTTTCTCAGATCAATCCCAGTGCCCTCACACAGCGTCACCCGTTGTCCTTTTTTTTGTGGTTAATAAAGCAAATTCAACTGTCTGCCTTTGCCACCTGTTGAAAACATGCATTAAAGACACAATGAGTTTTATCTTTTTTTTCTTTTTTTTAATCTAATGGGGAAAGCAAAAAAGCCAAAACAGTAATTTTCTCACTGAGAACTCAGGAAACCTAAACCTCAGGAATCCTTAGAGAACCAGGCGATGAGATATAAATTAAATAAATTACCCCAAAAAGTTTCCTGACACAACTCTAGGAAGTCCAATGCACATAAGGGAGGCAAGCTGTGGGATTACAACATCTCTGTTTTCCTTGCCTTATACAACCACTGCTGAAAGCAAAAGTGATGTCCCAGAAGAAACTTCTTCAACAAAGAAACAACTAAAAAGTACTCAACTCCCTCCACTATTTTCCAAACACCCCTAAGTTCTTTTCTTAGGAAGAGGAAGAAGGAAGGTGTTATCCAAAGAGGAAGACACACTAGTGCCTGGGACAGAATAAAACTCCTAGACTTTTCTCTGCTGGCCTTCTACAAGTCCTTTGTTGTTTTGAAGATGGAGCTGTCTTTGTTGCTTGGTGGTTCTTGGGAACATTTCCTGAGCTAACTCTAGAGCCACTAAAAGCCCCATGGTACAAAACTGCTTGCATTCCACAGGTGGTGGTATGGATCAGTGAAAGCAGAGCTCTAAGTCCCATGAATCCAACTGGCAACAGCCAGCTTAGGAGATGTAGTACACTTGGTTTGGAAGACCAGGTGGGAGCTTAGCTCTTGCATCTGGTGAAGGACCTGGGTCATCGCAGCAGATAGTCAACTGCTCATTTCATAATGTCTGCTTTTCTTTAATATTCTGGTTGACACACCAGACATCTTTGCTTGGGTTGTCTTTCCTGACGTGCCTGAGTGTCTACTAATGAGCTCAGAGCTCCTGTCCTATCATTTCCCTCTACATGACACTGTACAACTCAAAGGCATTTATCTGAATCATGAAGATGAAAACACTAGTTGAAGCTACAAAATGTCAGTCTTCAGTTAGGCAGAAAGGCTGATCTAAATGGTGGCAAGATCTGTCTTCCTTGCAGACAACTAACCAAGCAATGTTGGATCATCCTCCCTCCTGATCTCTGGGGAGCAGGAGGCTGGGATCAGTAGCTGAACCCCTGTTCCCTCCTGGCAATGCAGTGTGCTGAACCCCTCACTCACCACTTGGCTCAGGGGATGCTTTCTGCTCTGTGCTCTGACATTAATAATTCATTTGTCATGTCATGTAATGACTTTCTTGATCATTATGAATTCATCTGGGGCTAATGTGCGTGTCATATCCACTGCAACAGGAGACAGTAAAGCAAAACATACCAACCAGCCGACCACTATCTTCCTGTCTCTGCTTTATCCATTTGTATGTAATTGATTTGCAGTTGGTTGATTTTTCAATTTGGCTTTTTGAGGTTGGTTTGCAATTATGAATATCTTTCTTCTGAGGTTTGGGTTTTTTTAAAAAAGAATCTGATTTGCATCTTTCTGTGAATCCCTGCTGGGCATTCTCCAGATATGCAGCATCGTCAGAAAAACTTTTCCCTTCCCTTCCTTTTTTTCTTTACTTACAGAATCCAGAACCACATACTCAAAGGGCTAAATTTATAGGACCAGGTTTTTTACAAAGTAGGTTATCTTCCCACTGAAGTACTACAGCAAATAGCCAGAACTTCACAACACCATAATGCACAGACAGCCAAACTCCTTTGGAAATGTGCTTTCTAGGCAGTTATATGCTGGTGAAGATGTCAGGCTAATTGTTGTGACCATAGAGTACTTTCCATAATGCAGCACAAGAATCCCTTTGTCAGCATTCCCCAGCAATATCTCATTGATCGGACCATCTCTCAGAATGAGTAGGCCACAAAACCAGCTTCTTCCTTCTGCTGAGAACTCACTAGAAATGCAATCTGCATCATGGTCTTTTGTAGCAAGGATGCCTCTCTGCTACAAGTTTGACAAAGGTAATGCAAGCTAGTGTGCAATTGGTGTTGACTCCTAGTCTTTGCACTACTCAGCTAGTTAAACGTGGTGATAAAACAAAACAAAGTGGAAGTAAAAGGTCTGACATTATGCTGCTACTCCCCAAGTTATTCCTTGTCTCTGTTTCTTGTCAAGATGGGGAAAAAGAACTTCTCAGAACATTTCATCAAGTGCTGCTAGTTAAACTGAGGTGAAGTGAGTTGCTTGGTTAGATGGCAGTAGCTAAAAACTCAGGATATGATTTATCACTCTACTGCAGCCTGCAAAATGTAAGAAAAGTCTTGTTTGCACAGTACAAGGCAGAAGTGTCCCACACTCTAAAATCCTATTTCCTGGTCCTTCATTACATGCCTCCACAATTTTCTGATGCATTTTCTCCACGTTTCCCAAATAAACTAACTCTGTTCCTTTCTCTTTTCAGCCTCTTTCCTTCTCACTATGGAAGCAGTGGCTGGCTGGACATTCTGAGTGGCTAGACCTGTGAATGAACATCTCCCAGTCATGAGTAAGCAGAAGACAAAGGCTGTGTCTCTGAGCCCATAGTCTGAGAGGGAAAAGGAAACAGAAGCATGTGGAGCCTCAACATTGACAAGTACAGATCTTGAGCTTGCTCCTTCACTAAAGTTGTGCCACCCAAACACAGCAGGCAGCTGTCTGGCCAGCGTTGCTGTCAGTGGAATCCTGCAGGAGGCTTACATCCAGCAGTCACTGGAAAAGTCAACAACAGGCCAAGGTGAAATATCTACATCCCATAGCTCATCTGTATAGTATGTTACATGGTGATGTGTTTGATGGGTTTTGGTGTCAGGAATGTTTCTTCTGGGCAAGGCCCTTAGCCTGCGGTGCTCAGCTACTGGTGCCAGTTTGTCCGAGTACCTGACCTAAAATGAGGCAAGCCCAGGCCCTTGCAGAGAGCCACTCTTCCTTGAGCTTGATCTTCTGTGCTGCTAAAGGCAATGATGCAGGGCAAAGGGGTTGCCAGCAGGTAGGCAACACTGACAGTCACAGCATCAGATCTGAATGTCACAACTGCCCAACAGGGCAGTATTTTATGCATATGTTTTCTTTTTTCCCTTATGAGACTGGCACGTGAATCAGTAGGAGTTCTGCCCTAAGTAACGCACAAAGATACATCAGGGGCATCGAAGAGGGACTCTCCAAAGTTATTTGAGATTTAGGGTTGGGCTGTTTCCTCAGTGGTTTTCAGAGTAGAAAAGAAGTCCTTCTGTTCAAAATTCCTGCTTAGCAGGGATTATGAGTCATTGCCAAGAAATCCACTCTCATTTGACAGCCGTTAGGTCCCTGAAGTGCATCCTCCAGTCTAAGTAAAGCAAATAGAAGAGATAAACACCTACACAAGCACCATAACATTGAACTGCTTCTTGTGTTGTGGTGGTGTAAAGAAATTCCCATGGAGTAGCTGAAGTTTTTGCAAAAATAGTCTTAGCAATACATCGCTGGTAAAGAGCTTTCAGTGATATATAGGGTCTGAGAGGCTGCAGCACTGTGACCGTAATTCACTACTTCTGCTTGAAAATAAATCTTACTCCCAAGTGGCATGAAAAGAAGGTAGGAAAAGGCAGGGAGAGTGGAGATATATCAAAGAACAAAAAAGGGATAATTGCAGTTCAAGACTGATTTTGTCTTAATTCAGTTTATATTTTACAAACTCAGATCGGGCCCTCCTTCACTGGTCTTGCTAGGTCACAAGGTGTTAGATTTCTTGCAGGCAAGATAGCGCAGATATTGCAAAAGGACCTTACAAAAGGACAGTCTGGACTGCATAGCTGTTGTCTGGATTCAGAAGATGTGAATTTGTTTTTTTTTTTCTGCAAGAGATCCCTTGTGTAAACTTGGGTAAGACGTGTCACCTTTTTTTCCCCGTCCTTTTGGGACAGGGACTGTTTCTCATTAGCTTTGTGCAGAGCTCCTAGCACACACAGGCTCTGATCTTGGTGAAGGTCCTTGACTAACAGCAGAACAACAGGGATGAGAGTAGCATACAGATAATAAAGTCATTGTTCTGAGTGAGTGCATATGGTGATAGATATTGAACTCTTAATTCACTCCCCCTGAGCATAAGCATTCAGGAACATTTGAAATGTTCTGGGAGTATCTGAAACACTCACAGAGGGCTGGAGGACATGGCAAAGGAACTATGAGACACCCTGAAGCAGCAGCTGGAAGCCAGGCAGAATACTGTAGGGCATCCCAGATGGCTTTAGATGCCTGCAGTGAGAGAAATGAACAGAGCCCTGGAGCCTTTCCTCCTTAAGCTAGTTTGGAGAGCTCTGTGCAATGAATTGGCATACACTGTTTTAACCCCCTACTCTCTTTTCTACATACAGCAACTAATATGCCTCTAACTACCTCCAAACCAAAGGAACGATATACTGTAGCTCACTGAAAGGAAAGAAATTCATAACTTCATCTCCAGGTCATATGATAATAGGCAATATTGAAACCAGGGATGGTCCTGCAAACCCCGCTCTTTCCATTCCATACAGCCACACTGTAAACAAAGGTGAAATTTGCAGTGTTAAGCTCAGCTGTGTTGTAGAGGACTACTGCAGCCTAGAGCCAGGGTAAAGGGGCACCAGAGGGAAACCTTGGGTTAAGCAGAAATGACGAGCACTTATTCTATATGCAGTGAGTTGGCCACGACCTTGTAGGTTGTGTTAACAAGGGTACAGTAGACACAAACTCTAATTTTTCCATGAACTGAACCAAAAGAAAAGGTGCTGTTATTCTAGCCCAGCCACCAGAATAGAAGATACATGAAGAAAAGTGGATCTGTTCCTTATCCCGTAAAAACAGAACTGGAGATCAATCATCCGGACTTGCCATCACCTCTCTGTAATTAGATAATCTTATGTCTAGGCTCAGTAAGGAACAGAAAAAGTCTGCTCGTGTAAAATGTGAAGGTCATTTTACATATTTATACAAAATAAAATAAATTAAGGATCAATAATCCTTGAGAGAAGGAAATGAAGAGTTAACAATCTACATGTAGCTCCAAGGAAACCTGAAGGGAATAATTAGATATAAAATCTAACATACTTCTGTAGCCCAAGGTTATCTCCTATAAATGTAAGTTAAGATGTAGATTGTCCCCAAGGACACATTCCCTAACCATGTGGGTAAAATAAGTGTCTAACAGCTTGTTAGCTGGCTATGAGGGAAGAGACCAACCTTTAGATTTAACTTTTGGATAAGTGGATTAAATGTAGTTTTCTTTCCCTTCTGTCAACCATGTCTTTATAAATCTTTGTAACTATACTATCTATTTTGGGTTTTGTAAATAAATATTTTTTTATTTGCTTTTACCTTCAAGACCTGATTTGAGCTGAGGGTGACTTCAAGCTAACTGCATAGTATCAGTGTGCTCCAAAAGGTGATATGAGCCATATAGGCTGGTTTCTTGCCTAACCTCAGAGTACCCAGTAAGTCAGTCAAAAGCCTTGCACACCAGAGGCTTAGTCAGCCCCTTCACCATGAGTTTCCTCAGCTTGGTTTGGGAGTGGGTAACAGAGAAAAGCCACACAGAGGCCATATGACCACCACTATCTCAGACGATCCCTTGGTTAGTGGGAAAAGTCCATGATCCCAGGAGCAGTGGAAGAGCTTGCAGTATGGTTAGGCAAGGAGCCCACTCAACACAGCGAGGGAGCATGTAAGATTAAACACTCCAAGGCTTTTAATGTGCCCCAGCTCCCCTTATAAAAAAAGGCTGAATTTTCCACACAGTCTCTAGCAGAGGTGGCTTACAGTCTCCATGCTGCTGTGAAGTGAAGTCTGCTGGGTGAGACCATGGTCTTGTTGCTCCTGCGGCTTCTCTCTCAGCCTGGCCCAATGTAGATCCCCAACAGCCAGCACAGCCAGGTGCACCACATATCTACTCACCCACCTCTGGCCAGAGGTCACCTTAAGCCAGCACTTGCCCATTTGTATTGGCCAGGGAGCCTTCAATTGCCTTTGCAAATGGAGCCAGCATATAGTCTGTGCCGACCTCTTTGCGGCAGTCACATGTGTGTCCCACATATGCCCACAGAGGCAGGTGCTTTCCCAAAGCTAGAGTTATGGCAGCCAACACTGTCATGAGTAGAGAGATATTGTCTCCCTCACTGCCGGGTATTCCCTGTAGCATGACAGGAGAAAAGAAAAGAGTAGAAATTATGGGGACGGAATCTGTCTCCTTGTGTTTCTCCTGTCTGTGAGGCATTATTCACATCTTTGAAATCATACATAAAAGTTTCCTTGTAATAATTATTAATCTGTAGAGTTAGTTTATTGCCAGACAAGGTCATAAAACCAAATGCAGTGAGTGAACTTTAAAAGGGAATGAATGCTTTTAGGGCCATTGACAATATTTATAGCTTTATTAACCCAATAAAAGGGAGGATGAATTGCATCAGCACAGGGTCAGGAAGGGTTCTGGCCTTTCATACACAGCACAACGCAGCTGGCCAAATGCATTAGATTGCTTCCGAACTGCTCCAAGACCATGTGACAGAAGCTATGGGGTCACCGTGAAATTCAATGCGGTCCCATTACACTACACAGTGCTGATTTTTTTGTGATAAAAATAAGATAAATTCCTTCTTGCATTGCATGCAGATGAGCAGAATTTAAAAGAGATTACTTCTGTTCTTCACATGGTGGCAAAAAAGACAACAGTTGTAATGAATTCTGGTTAGAGTTTAAGTATTTGTTTGACCACTCAAACAAAAACCTTAACTCTGGAGCTTTTAACCTTTCTTGACTGGTAATGAAAGACATATTTTTAATTTAGGTAACTAATATGTGTGAATCATCCCAGGATAAAAACGTGACACAGACTAGACATTTCAGTAAACTAAATCTACTCATATGAATCCACTTGTAGGCTCATAGCCTGAAGCAGGAGATACAATACTATGTAAATGAGAAAATATCGAAAGTAAATTATTTTGCAGACGACATCTTTCAGCCACCTTTTCAGAAACTCCACCCTAAAATGTAGTATTTTGTCATGCAAGAAAACTGTGGAGAGATAAACCTAACATGTCTCACCTCCCCCATCCTAATCTTTACATTATAACGTAAATGTTGAACTTTCCTGGAAATAAGCTCTAGAATCTGAACTGTCAAATTTTAAATAATTTCAGTTATTTTCATTCCTGAAATATTAGATGGTAGGCAAGAGTACCACAGTAGTTCCGTTTTTTTTCTTTTCATGATTTTATGATTTTATTTTTAAGATGTCATATCTGGTGTTCCACATATCACTATGGTAGTTTATGACGATTTAAATCTACCATGTGTATGTAATTATTCAGGAAAACCTTCTCCACAATTTCTCAACAGCTCTGTATTTGGACATTTGAGACAGGATTAATTGTTCCTACCTTTGCCTTCTAAACAGTAAGTGATTTCTGCAGCCTAGTTGCCTAGATTTGCTCTCTAGCTGATAGCAGCTCTCTTAGATGATGTTTTAGAACAGGATGAACTGTCTCTGGGCATGGCTATATCTCTCCACCACTTTTACAGGCTACAGAAGAAACCTAAGTTAGCCTAGATGACTCGTGGAACTGCCTAGTTTTACCTGAAAGACTCGTTTAGGTACAGACCTACTAGTGAGTAAAAGTGCCTCATTTCACTTTAGAGTAACCTGCTTCAACAGTGGATTTAGTTGAATAGAAGAAAAGCACTGTATGTGGACACTGAGTAAGAATGTCCACATACAGGTTACGGACAGAAAAACACTAATTTCCATATCATCAGCTGATGCTCCGTATTAAGCCTCATTACCTTACAAACAGCAAGACCATAAACTGCTCCACTGGAGGTTTTGTGTGGCTTGACCAAAAGCCAGTGACTTGTTAAACTACCATAGGTTTCTGGTGGTGGTTCATGTGCTTGCATTCACAGATTTATTCCAGAATGTTTCCTACTCTTCAAATGCACGTTACTTCAATCTGAAGTAACTTTCAGCTGTAGATGTGTCCCTAGTGCTAGATATTTAGAGTAATATTTTCACTTGTGCTTGCTTAGATTTAGAGTTCATGTCCTCAAAGGTATTGCCATTCAAATGAAAAGAAGTTACAGGACTAAATATCTTTGAGGATGTGGAGTTAAGTCCCATTTTCAAACTAACAGGCACTTAGGAGATTAAGGTTTATTGAGAGTCAAGCGAACAGAGATTCCTGAATTCTCTTGGTAAAGATATCCAAGTTATAAAGTTTGTACTGACATGCTTGAACATTTTTAAAAGATTTGGTTTAGTTGATTCATAAGGCATAAATTCAAGGAGTGAAGACATGCACCTCTTTTCTCTACCTTTTGATATCTTCTTCTATACGATTATAGCTTATCTGAACATAACAAAGACTCATCCTAGAAACAAGCACAGAATTAGCCTTCTCAAAAACACCATTTAAGGGTATGGTGTTTGGGTCTAATGCTACACTACCCACAAAGTAGCTGTGCCCTCAATTCCTATTTTTGGTATATATGTATATCCACACACACATATAGATAAATGTATATACTCATCAGCCTTTTCAGTTGTTAAAATTTTTCATGCTCGATCTCAGGCACTTGAGCTTATTACTATGAATGTAAAGAGTAAAAATTATTATCTTTAAGTTCAGCCTCATCAGCAAGAATCTCGTGAAAGATTAATTTCGACTGTGGCCAAAGGAAGGTAGGATTGCCATCTTTACTCCTATTCCCACTGCTGTTTGCTGTCTTTAATAAAAGATGTATCAAAAGTGATGAAAAAAAATGTCAGTTTGACACTTTTGCTGCTAGAGCTCAGACAAGATACTCTAAGCTATATCCAACCTTCATTATAGCGAAAAATAGTGTTAGTGGTATTTATCTGATGGCCACACAGGACGTTATTGTCGTCCAAATATAAAAGCGAATTAGGCTTGTGAAGACTAATGAGCAAAGTCCTACATTCCTTTCTGATTTCTGTCTTTCTTATCCCTCTCAGATATTCAGATCTCATGGATTATAAGGCCATTAGGAATCATCAGGACACCTTATCTTCTATGTAAGCAGTTTTACTCGTTCCCCAGGAGCCCAGCAACATGCTTTCTTCTTTTTTTTTCCATTGTTCTGCTCATACCTACTCTGTGCAAAGTAATGGCAATAGACACAAATTAGAGTGGAAAAATAAGTTTCCTCGTAAATCTCAATTTTCTGGCACACAATCAACTTCTGCTGGCCTATTGAGTTGTCAGTCATCTGTAACTCTGTGTGTGTGTGTCCTTGCCTTATGTAAAATGCAACACCATAATGGAGCTCAGTCTACTTATATTGCATTAGCCATAAGCTTAAGTGCACAAGTGTGGACCGTTTTGGCATCTGCCATGCCACAATATTTTTACAGGGCAGAAATGTGACCATTTGTACGAACCATTAATGTGTTTTGCTGGAAAGAAATGAACTTAATTTTTCCATGAAGAAGCTGGATGTGTGTTTGCCCCTGAAAGAAAGGTGAGCTGAAGGTCTGGCTCTCTCTCTCCACAGTCAGTGATGCATTGCACACTTTCCTTCAGAACTCTGTTCCAAATAATGCTATTTCACATCCTCCTGATGCTCCCTGGTTTGAATTTAATTTGTATGCAGTTCACGTCACTTAGGAACAAGGGGAAAGAAATAACATAGTTGTAGTACATGATAATAATGCCTTTCTCCCACTTTTTCCTGTCTTGACTAGAAATTCTCTGGGACAAGGGATGATTCTTAACATGTCTATTCAGAATGGCCAATACCCCTCACTGCAGAGGTTTCTGGGACTATTGGAAAATATTCAGTGAAAAAGCGGGGAGAGGAACAATTTCTATCCAGTCTCCACTGGCTGTGTTGACTAGGTCTCAACTAGCTACGAAGGGCAGTCAAAGTCATTAAGTCAGATATATCCAACTGTGTCACAGACGCTGCTTTTTAGTCGAATGGAAGTTAGGTAAGATGAATCCCTCCAGAATGTGTCCTTCCCCAGTATTTAGGTAAAAACCAGCAGATTTTGTGCTTGGATGGTCTTCCAAATTTGCAGTAGGAATTATTTCCCTCTAAAGCTATTCATGGTGTCTTGTGGCAGCAACTGACAGCTCATATTGATCCTGTGTGGAATTAGAAGTAGCACAACATTCCCAGGGGTTATAACAAAGCCACTATGAAAACAAAGCCAGGGCTGGTACAAAAACTAAGGCTCTGTTTGATCCTTTTGTGTAATTTCTGCTTTGCCTGTGAATCTAGCTATTTCTGGACAGCCACACCTGTGGATGTGCCACAAAATGTCAGACAGATGATATAGAGACCTAGGCCATAATGGGGGGGGGCAAGATATTAAACTACTAGGTCCACTGATGTTAGTGTTCTTCAGAAATATTAATTTTCTATCTAACCACGCAGTTAACCAGGTCACACGTTTTCTTCTCACTGGACTTGCTATTAAATACACTTTCCTCCAGTCTGTGTAGATACAATCTTCTGCCTTTTCCTGATGAAGTAGTCATCTCTGGTGTGGAAGTGGAAGAACTGAGCTGGTGCAGTGCCATTCATGAGATAATTTGCCTTTTCCTCTTCACTTTAAAACTTGTCATGTTTGCCTTGTTGAATATTTTATCGCGTTACCAATCTCTTTTTTTAAAAAAAAGGAGATTTACTGCTTTATTTATTTACTACAACTCATCAGTGCTCTGGTTTGTAAGACTTAGCTGATCTCAAAAAATTTCCTTCGAGAGAGGGCCCTTCACACAGTATGGGCCCTTGATGCTGTAGCTGTTCATCCCAAGATGCTTGACTTCAATCCTCCTTTGACTCCCATTGTGTCAAACTGATGGTTTGTGCCCATCACAGAATTAAAGAACTTGAAGCAAAACAGGGGGACCCTTTCTGTTCAGAAGTCCAGATTTGCAATAGTGAGTGAGCAGCTGTGAGCTGCATTTTGCATGTCTATGGGTGAGATGCTGGCCACTGCTGGTAAGTACAGTTCAAGTGTTAGACAGACAACACCACTAAATTAATTTTATAGAAGTTTCCTGGGTACTGCTTCTCAACTCTGAGGAGATCCTCTCCACTTGCAATCTTGTGCAGATAAATACGTTATATCCGCTTCCACTCTTTGAGCGGGAGTAGTTTCTGTGTTTTATCCATGGGCCATATTTTTCTGATGAACAAAGGGATGTGGAAGAAAGTCTACCTTATGGCATCCTAAATCAGTTTCCTTTCAAATAGCATTTTTCCTTTCCACAGCAATTTAGAGAGCTTTCAAAGAAGATTAAGATGAGCAAAAATGCTTTTGTAAATATTACAGTGACATCTGTATGTTCCTCCGTAACCAGACTGCCAAAGGAAGGAAAGACAAGGGATGAGTACCATGAAGCAAACTGTGGGCAAGCCTCTGTGACCATAATCTGGCAGTGACCAGCACATTGCTTGCTTTTCCATGTCTGCAACAATGTCTCATGGCTCTGATGATGGGAAAGCCTCTGCAGTTACACCAGCTTAGGTCTGTTTCAAAAACAGCTTTCTCTATGCACCACCTGTAGTGGTCTTTGTTAGTCTTTATTTTACTTGTATTTTTAGTCAAAGCCATAACTCTTGTAAAGTCACAAGTAAAATATTGAGATAACTCTTGTCTCCACCTACCGAATTATTCCAAACCAGATATGAAGAACAACAAAGGAAAATTTTTGCTTAAGTAAAATCCTTTTCAAGAAGCAGAAGCAAACATCACTTGGCACAGTCTGTCAGACAGGAAGATACTGTGTTTCCTTCTGAATATGACAAAAAGAAAGTAAAAAAAAATTGACCACTTTCACTTAATAATTGATTAACCTCTCTGGCTCTTACTAGGCTAGTCAGCAAGGTCTGGCAACTGAGATCCTTCTGCAATTTTCACTTCAACAGCTACAGCTTTGTAGATATCAGATCAGCAATTCCAGAGTGGAGGCTTGAGACTCTCAAGACCTGTCTGTGGAAAAAGTAGTGCACAGAAAAGCAGGGTATAAACTTACAGCAGGCTATCTACCCTGTGTTAATGCTTATAGGAATTTAAAGCTCATTTGACTGCATTCAGACCTCATGATGGATGCATCTTCAGAACAATTGTAGCCTTTATTCGGTTCAGCTTACTCATTTCCATTTTCCAGAGGCTGTGCAAGGATTTAATGCAGTTTAACTAATCCATTATACACGCAGTTGGTTGTTAAAGCTGGATTTAACCTTCCTCAATGACACTGTGTCAATAAATGTTCCAGTCATGAGGGTATTTACAAGAATAATGCTAATATGGGGTGGGCCAGTCTCACTTTACAGCCTGTGGAAAGAGAATGGTTATAGTTAAATGCCATGAATTGGCCTGCTTAGAAGAGCTCGCTCCCTTCACTGTCTATGGAAAAGGGCTGAACACACTGATTTTCTTTATTTTTACTTAAATTAGCCTTCAGCAGTGCCCTGCAGTCTGCATGCTAATATCTTAATGTACACACACAGGTTACTACATTTTGAAAGTAAATAGTCTCTCCATGGATCTGTTGGCACTACTGTAATAATATAAAATAACTTGCAACTGCATTGAATGAAAGAGTATAACTACTGAAGAGCTGAACAAATGATTCTTTGCTCTCTGGAAATGTAATAACTCTCAGTACTCCAGATGAAAACCTTTTAAGATGTTTGGCAACAGTATTTTCTTCTCCTATTTGTCTTTACCCTAGGCACATCAGCTGCATTAATAATGAAAGAGGAGAAAATAGCAACTAAGACAATCTTTGTCTTCCTGAAGGCACTGACTGCAATTCTGTTACAGCTGATTCTTGACCTTATAAAAGCTTTTCCTCTCCTGAGGGCTGGAACTGGAAGATTAGAGATGGTTGACATTTAAAAGAAGTTTAATGAGAATTTGAACTTTAAAAAACCACACCCAAAAATATACATAGAAATGTAAAAAACAGGGTTTGTAGAAATTTTATAATCTTCTCAATCATCAGTGAAGTTATTGAAGAGTCACCATTACTCTGTCAAATATCAGCTAGTTCAGTATTCACTGATCTGGAGAAGAATGGATGAGCTGATTCCCATCAGCTGGGAACTGGGTGGCTGTTAGAGGCAGAGCATGTCTTCCTTTGCTCACCAAACATGTTTCAGCTATATAGTTACATATATACACCTATGATTGCTTAGCAGCATATGGACATCTCTCCAAGACTTTGATGAATTTTTGCCCAGAATTCTAGTGGAAACCTATTTCCAGCACTGCTTAGGGACCCTACAAAGAAGAAAGTCCTTAAATATTATTGAAATAAACTACCAATCAGTTATGATTCCTGCAAAACCTTTCTCAGAGTATCTTCAACTGTTTCTCTCCTGTAGTGTTGCTGAATCCCCCCAGGTTCTGTTTTGTGACTCCTGTTTTCCCAGTCACCCACTTAGCTTCTGAGTAAGAAGCTTGTGTTTATTACAGCCATCAAAACCATTAAGATATTACTTCATTAATGTCATCACTGCAGGAACTTGTTCATGCATTTTGACATAATATCTTCCTAAATTTTAACTCCCATCCAAAAAGAGCAATCAGAAAACACCTGTAAGACAAAAGTTGAGAATCTGAGGTATAAGGCTAAAATAAGTATAAAAAATAGGACATGAGAAGGAACCTTTATTTCAGGCATGGTAAAATCTAAATTTTTCCTTCCTGTACATCTCTGAGCATAGGGTAGTTCATTGTACTGGTTATGTCAGATACAGAGTTAATTTTCTTCATAGTGGCTAGTATGGGGCTAGGTTTTGGATTTGTGCTGAAAACAGTGTTGATAATACAGGGATGTCTTTGCTATTGTGAGCAGTGCTCACACACAGTCAATGCCTGTTCTGCTTCTCACACCACCCTGCCAGTGAGTAGGCTGGGGGTGAACAAGAATTTTGGAGGAGACATAGCTGGAACACCCAACCCCAACTGACCAAAAGAATAGTCCATACCATATGAGATCATGCTCAGCATGTAAAGCTGGGGGAAGAAGAAGGAAAGGGAGGATGTTCAGAATGATGGTGTTTGTCTTCCCAAGTAACCATTGCATGTGATGGAACCCTGCTTTCCTGGAGATGGATGAATACCTGCCTGCTGACAGGAAGTGGTGAATGAATTCCTTGTTTTGTTTTGCTTGTGTGTGCGGCTTTTGCTTTACCTATTAAACTGTCTTTATCTCAACCCAAGTCTTCTCACTTTAACCCTTCTAATTCTCTCCCCCCATCCCAACCAGGGGGGAGTGAGTGGCTGTATGGTGCTTCTTGCTGGCTGGAGTTAAACCTTGACATTCATAAACTGAAGGACACTGAAGAGTTTTTGGATTGCTGAACCTTACACACTTCTCTGACATACTACGTTGTAGGTCCTCAAAGGCTGAAGCTCAGTGACCTCTGCTTTTCCCTCTCACCTTGCATCTGGCTGACTTCCCTGTCTAACTTGTAAAAGACCTCTCAGACCCTGCCAAACACAGTGTTGGGAAGGGGGCACAGCGCTCCTCTCCCCAGCAAACAGAATGAGACTGCCGAGACCCCCCCTTTTCAAAAAAAAAAACAGAAAAAGAGGTAGTCACAAGCTCTATCAGCTCAAACTTCCCTCATGTTTCCTCAGGCAAACACTTTCCACACACTTACACAACCTTCTGGTGAGTGTGGTGCAATGAACTTGGTTATCATGGCAAGGCCTTAAAGACTATGTTTCCTGAAGAGAGAAACTGTACATATTTGTGTCTTCAATGCTGATGCTTTGTTGGGGGTCCTGATGACATGAGGGACTCTGGGACGTCAGAGGTAATGTACTTGGGAGCTGAGGGCAGCTGGACCTAGGTACCCCTCTCCTGAGTTGGGAAATGTGAGTGCTGAGAGACCAGTGGCAACCACAGCCAGTCCAGGTCACTGGTGCATGGGGAGGGGGAGTCCCACCACTAGATGTTTCCAGAGAGTTTCCCCACAGGGCGCTTGGTGACGGCTGTGAAAATATGTCAGAGAGATCAGCAATAGCAAATGCCTTTTTGGTGGTTGGTGCCCTCCCCTGCCCACACACAGAACCCTGATAGTGCTTTGTCCATCCAGTCTCCCATTGCTCACACACGCTAGCGTGGCCCTGTGGACAGGCCAGCACGGCCAAGCAACTTCACTCAGAAGGAACATTTTCTGGAGGATTTCCCAGACCTCTCACCCTGTCGAATGTCCTCTCACAAAGCAGTGCACAGGATGCACCAAGCTGCCCTCAGACCCTGGTGACTCTGGGGGCTGAACCCTCAGAGGACAAACATGTCTTCCTCAGAGGCTGTGGAACCTCTTCCCATCACGTGGCAGTTTCGGTGCTGTCCATCCATGGCTCGCTGGCTGCCTGCTCTCCTAGCTCTCTTCAGCTGGCAGAGTGCACAGCCTGCAGTGGATTACTCACAGCACAGCGTGATTAACGTGGCTGGGAAATCTCTGGCACAATGTCCTAAGAGATTTTAAGTGCCAGGGAGTCTAATACCTGCAAATATATTTATCTTCCTTTGAATATTTCATCAAGTTGGAACTCATGAACTGGATCTTTTACACAGAAGTTTTATGAATTATGTACCAGAATTGACGAGTTCCTACTTTGCCCGTGTTTTACTTTGTCTCAAAGCCACAGCGGGGAACACAGCCCATCAAAGCTGCTGCAGCAATTAGAGATCAAATGGCACCAAAGGAGGCAGGAAAGTGAGGCCTGCAGTATTCCCCCTATTCACGGCCCAGGAAAAAAAGCTCTCCTTATCTGTACATTGTAGTCTCACTTCTCATTTTGCTGTACTTCAGCCTCCCTTCCCTGTTTGTCTCGCTGTCCTAGGGAACATGGGTTCCTTGGGAGCAGACTTGCTGCTGCCACTCGTCAAACACACCTATCTGGCCTTTACCTCTCACCTGTCACATTGACATGGTTGCTAGCTCTTCCTGCAGCTCTATTAGGAAGTGGCTCCAGTATCTTCCCTGCAGACATCAACTACAGTGGCAGCTTTCAGTAATTTTATTTTTTTTTCAAAGAAGAAAAAAGCGCTGTGTGTGAAGATGTTTCACGTTGCCAGAATGCTTCTGGCTTAGCCACTAGCAACCCACCATCTTCAGTACCTGCTACTGAAGATCTATAAACTTATAGTTCTGCATGTAAAGTATTTAGCTAAAAAAAAAGTACCCCTGTGTATAGGGGAGTGGGAGGGAGCAGAAAGAGGCACAGTTACAAGATGCTAATCATGCAGCTTGTTGTGCTAGCTGAAGGCATACTGGTACTGTGCTGATGAGAGCAGTATAAAAATAACCCAGATAGAAGTGAGACTTGCACCACTCTCCTGCTCCTCACCTCACCCCTGAATCACTTTTGCAGGCTGCTGCATTGCTTCCCATGAACACCACTTAGACTGAGTTTTGAGTAGAGTTTAATTAAAATTGGGATCAGAGGCATGAGAGACAGACTCTTTGAGCCTGGCATGTAAAGAAGGTTGTGCCAAGTGACTTGTAGCAAAGTAAAAGAAAGCCTTTCCCCTAGATGTTTTCTACTTCTCAGGTTTTGCTGTTGGAAACTCAAATGTTACTTCCACATCTCCCCCAAAAATCCAAGTGAAGCAAACTGGAATTCAGATTGCAGTTAAAGACAAGTGGATTCCTTATAAACATTTCTTCCCCATATTCTTCTTGCTTCCCAGACCTCTGCCAAACTCATTGAATCCAAACCAGCTTAAGGAGAGCTTGACAACTTCTGCTATCTGCACAAGCCTCCTTTCTTACAGGGGGTAGCTCTTTATATCCTGACAATCCCTTCCCCCTCAAACTTTGAGGAGGGGTTCTGACTTCCTATGGTTCTGGACCATTTATCGTAACAAGGTAATTTCCTTGCAACTTCAGACCAATCAGTTTTGCAAGAAAGTGGACTCCTGTGTTGCCCCCTCCACACTTCTCACACAGTGGCACAGTGCAGCACTGTGGCATTTCCCCAGTTCTGCTGCTGGCGCAGCACCCTTGTGACCCAGGACCTGTCTGGACACCGCACTGCCTCACAAGTCAGAAAATCAGCTTGAAAAATGGGTTACACACCTGGAGGCTCTGGTCCTGAGCCATAATATCTGAGACCTCAGACTATCAGCAGAGACTTCCCTTGTTCAATTTCATACTTCTGCAAACGGCATTTTATTACTAGCATGGCTCGACCACCTAACTTCTGTGTTCTGGCTACGGACTTGGCTGGAGTAAAAGAGAGATGATGATCCCAAACGAAGGTGGGTTGCTTGTTTAAAAATGCAAACCTCCTTCTTCCTAGAACAAACCTTTAAGCAAAGAATGACGGAGGTGCAGTCCCCCTGCAGTTACAATGCTGATGAGTCTTGTATGGATTGGTTCTTAAATGGCCGAAGTCAAGCCACCTCTGAGAAATTACTGACTGTAGAGAGACAAAAGGGCCTCTTAAGTTGAGTCCAATAGTAATAATACGGTATTAGATCTCTCCCCTAGGAGATAATGCTGCAAGCAGATACATACATTAAGCCTCCGAGTTCCTGCCTGGTTACTGCAGTGAACACTCACACTGAGGAATATGTCAGTGTCTTGTGGCAGAGCACGTTACTCTGACAGTTTTTTGGAAAAGTCACAGGTCAAGGTGTGGTTCAGGTAAAATGCAAATGGCAGCCTCATCCCAGTCCTTGGCAGCTTTTTGTAAATGTAACTCTTAAATTACTTGTGTGGCACTGATTGTGTTGCAAGAATTTCCTCTGACTATTCTGTATGAGTTTTCATCATTCAGCCTGGGATGTCTGCTTGGCTGGCAGCCCCCATTATGTTGTTCTGTGATTCTATGGACAAACACGTGCACAGCACATACCACTAGCATATTATTTTCCTCTAGTTCTACACTACCATTCAACCTAAATTTAATGGACAATGCTATGTGAACACATAGTTGGTGGCTCTCCAGTTCTTTGGTAAACATCTTTAAGTCATAGCTCATGTACATCTTGTGCTGCAGAAAGCCCCAAGCAGCAAGATGAACAGCAGTTTTAAATGTACATGAGCAATAAAGGAAAATAAAAAATAACTGCACAAAACATTGTTTTAATAAAAAGCAACCAAGCAATGGACAATAAGCTAGTCAGCAAGATGAGGAATGTAAAGTCTTTGTCATTGCAGGACAAATGCCATTTTCCATCCCAAACCTGATGGCTCTAGAACTCTATCAGCAACACCACTGCCAAAGGGACCTTCCAAGCTGCTAAAAAATGCACAAGACACACAACATAATATCTTTCCTCTTTTTTATTATTATTATGAGAGGGCAGTGAATATGAATTTCACTGACTGGTGTGTATAATAAAAGAAGCTGAGTGCCAACACTGAGGAATGCCAAGGGATGAAACCAGACAACAATAAATAGCTGTAAGGATAAAACCATCCAGAAGGCAAATAAACACCATACTAAAAGACTGGGCTTTGTCTATGCCCTCTCATACACAGAAGAACAAGACGTAAAAATATATGCTAGTGAGAAGCAAGGTGAGAGAACTGGTAATGGGATCTTTGTGAAAAGGCAACAAGAAAGTGTGCAAAAGGGAAGAAAGAAAAAAGTACAATGAATCCTGAAAAGCAATAGTGTGGAAGGAAAGCAGCAGCTCTGGGGATTGTCAGCAATAAGTAATCACAAAGTTTCTTGCAGACTCAGCCTTGCATCTCTTTCTGCAGGTCTGCATATGGTCAAAGCTAGAATAGCAAACAATTCATGTCTCTTCAACAATTAAGAGATCATAAAACTACACTTATGACTAAATAATAAACTGTGCTTCCTTGCTTTCTACCTAAGGGAAATGCTTAATGTGGTAAACTGCTGATAATACAGAAGAAGATGGCTTAAGAGGCAAGCATTGAGAACAGAAACTGCTCAGCTTCTTGCTCCCTGGGAGGAAAGGATGTTTACTGCCTTACAGAGGGTCCCTCCCCCGGACCACAGCAGCTCTGAGAAACTGTTCTAGCCACATACTGTCTGTCCTGTTTTCTGGCAGCCTCACATGTTGCTCATGTTGACCAGTATTGTAGGATACCTTTTCCTACGGCAGGTGGGAGAGGTAAACATCATCCCAGAACTGGACTTCTTTAAACTTTGCAAGGGTGCAGTGTTTATCTACCTGACACACCACATACTGCTCCAACAGCCTCAAAGTTTAACACTGGCCAACATACCCAGAAGGACATGCCTAACACAGAGACTGTAATACCAGTAGTTTTGTTGATATCATGAACTGCAGAGACACATTCCTTCCTAAACAGGTGGAATTTAGTAAACACCACCACAACAGGAGCAGCCAAAAGGCAGAAAAGTTTCTGCATAGATCAGCTCCACCTTTGTTTTTCCTTTTTTTTTTCCAGGGACTGTGCCCTGTCTGGAGCTTTACAAGGCACAAAGGGACATCTAATGGCTTGTTAATACATTGCAAGCAAGCCTAGTGCTAGAATTGGTGTCATGTGATGAATTCTTCCAGGCCTCTCTTTGCCAGGTACTTATGTCTTTCCTACAGGGTTTTCAGTCTACCAGCTCGTTTCTTGGCCTTCCCATTTCTGAGGAGAAAATAAATTTGTATCTCAGATACTTCACCCTTTCTCAGGACAGGATTACAAAGTGAGAGACACTGAGGTTTGTTGCTGCTGTGATAGCAACAAATCAACTGTCTCTTCGTTCCTCAGCCCAGAAGTATAAGTACACTCCACCCTCAAGCCTGAGCTCCTACTTTCATCCATAAGGATACTCATGCCAGCTGGACTTGTATCTGTTTTCAGTGCTCTTAGCACAAGGAAGCAGTAATCAAACCTACGCCCATGTTTATCTCAGAACAATGGTTCTGAGCCATATAAAAACTGGTTGTGAGATGTGTTCCCAACACTGGTCTTCTCACACCAGTGGGAAGTACAGTACGTGTATAGGTCTTCGTGTTGCACAAGGAGTGTTTATCAAAGCCAACAAAGGAACTCAGGCATTGGTGGGCTCCTGTGTCCAGACTTGGTTTTCTCATTTCTGTTTGTATCAAAAATAACTTTCTTCCTCTCCTCTCCATGGTAAAAAGGACTGAAGTCAGCTTCTGGGGATTCACTTGCCAGATAGTCTTTCAGCCTCTGCCCACCAGCTTTGATGTTAAGGGGGTCTTCCCACAAATCACAGTGTGTTTTGTGACCATCTTTTGACAGCAAAAGACTGTTTTGAAACTGGAATCAGTTTCAGAGGTTTCAGCTGAGTAACTTCCTCGAAAGGCATGTCTACTGACAAGTAGGCTGTGTTGGAGAAAATCCAATTCTCGAAGCAGATAGACTAGTAAGAAAATCCGTTTTCTCCACACATTTTTAGAGCTATTTCCCACATTTTCAGATTGAACTATCTTTTTGGATCCATTTTGCCTCCAGCAACACAATTGAGAACCCTCATGTTCAAGAGATAGTTTTGCCCTAACAGTGATTGCCTCAGTGCCTAGTCCAGCAGCAGAGCTAGTGGTTTTAATAAGAAAAAATGTATTAAATGTAATAGCTTTTTGAAATTAGTCTTTTTAGTAAGAGGATAAGTATTGTTGTTTTCAGTGAAGAAAATATTTTGCACTTTTTAACAACTTATTCATGTGAAAGCTTTCTCTAAAGCACTCAGATAATTATTGAATGGCTCTAAACCCTTTTGCCTCATTAAAAATGGTTAAAGACTGTTTTACTGTAAACCAAAACATTCATATTAGTTTTTTCTCAAGGGTGATTGAGAGGAGTTCTATGAGGGCAAAATATCTTTTAATTAGTCTCTGTAGTTGCAGAATCTGCTGATTGATATTGTTTAACATGCAGGTTATTGCACCCTAAACAGTTGTGGATAGTTACAGCACACACCTGGTGATGAGATCAATCACTTCATGGCTGAGCTGTCCCACGCGCAAAGGTAACATGGGCTTCTCAGCTCTCACTGGAGGAACGCATGGTTGTGAGTGCTCAACACCTCTCTACACACGGCCTTTGCTCCCAATTTAAACAGGACTTTCATAAAGGACCTTCTAAGATCCATTAGTCTTTATATCCCTCTTGCTCCTGTGATGTGTGTTGTGGATTCACACATTTGATGAAAGAGATGGATGAGCTGCTAGAGAGCAGACACTTTATCGGGCATCCAGCATGAGTTTGCACCTCCTGGGAACAGAAGGCGTTGGCTGAAAGAGCAGATAATGTGTGTTTGATTTGTCCTTTGTCAAGGTCACACCTGGCTAACTGCCTCTGCAAGAATCCTGGGTATCAGTAATTTACAGCATCCCCCTCTTCTGCGCAGATGAGTTTTTGTTCCTCCTTTGAAGGTTCTCTTGTCTGCTCCGAACTCTACAGAGAGAAAGTGAGTGAAGAGGCCTCATTATTTTAAATGGGGCTTGACAGAACCTAACAAAGAGCATAAAACAGAGCAATTTTCACAGGCAATCGCACCAAGGCAGTTAAAGCAAGGCTGAGAACTCAATTACAGCCCATTACTGTCGGAGCTGTCTCTCTCTGTCTTGCTCTTTCCCTGTCCATTGGTTTCCACAAGATGAACTTGGTATTGGCAAAGGTCATTCACTTCAGCTGTAGCATTTTGGCTAGTGGTTCCCATCAGGCACAGATCAGTGAGGATCCCAGTGTTCTCATAAATATATGGGGAAAAACAACTCAAGAAAAAGTGTTTTTCTCTTCACTAATACTGCAAAATAGCAAGATCCAGTCAACTGCAAGTAAAAAAAGCAGGGAGTTCTTATGCATTGTTCTTGCAAAAGGTTGTGACATGAGCCTGGGATACATCATGCAGGCGCATACGCATATACATTTCTAAACAATGTGTGCACATATTCTGGTTGTACTTCTTCCTGACCAGACTGTTTATCCAAGGTCTCAGATGGATGATAAATAGGATATTAGAATGTTTTCGTAATTCTTCTGGTGAAGACCCAGCCAGGAGCAGATACGAATCTTAGAATAGGCTACAGTGGCTTAAAGCCTGTTTGATTTCTGACAGCCCATGAACAGCACCACACGGTCATCAAGATGCATTGCAATATGTGTCAGTGTAAGGCTGAGACACTGGGATGGCAGGGATCCTGGAGACAGGGCTGCAGCAGAATGGATAACTGAGCCTCTTGCATGCAACTGATTAGCTTTGCCAGACCTGGTAAAGAGCATTCCTGGGTATGACAGACCCAAATCAAAATGGTTTTGGAAAAAAAACATGTTAAAAGAAGGTTAAGGTTGAAATGACAATTAAGTTAAGAGATAGCAGTTTTAAGGTGAATTTCCTAACATAATCTACCTTTCCTGTATATATTAATTATTTTCACACTTTCCTCCAACATCCTGTAGAAAGGATTGGAATAAAACTCAGCCATACTAGGTCCCAGACCAGCTTTTAAAGCACAGAGCATCATTTCTGTTCTTATCAGCTTCTGCCTCATTCATTGACTATCCAGTGTACTGAACAAGACAAGAATCTGTGGTCGGGGGGAGAAAGCAATGCATGTTTATCGAGTGCAATTTTGACATTTCCTCAGCTTTACAATGCGACTTTGCAAACTTTTAGCATTGGCATTCTGGCACATATTTTCCTTGGATTTGCACCCTGACTCCACACCAAAACAGTCTCGTGGAACAAAATTTTCCTTCCCTGGGAGGCTGGGTGCCAACACGAGCCTCTGTTGTTTCAGCTAATGGAGTGATTGATATTGTGAATAGAATCTTGTTTTCTATGTGAACTAAGTACAGGAGGGGAAGATAACACACATTTCACCACTGTGTCCTAAAACTATTTTTTGGAAGAGCCATGTCTCTGCATTGGGGGAGTTCAGACCTCTGCATGCTGTTCCATATTTCTGATGGGGATATTGGCTAGATGGCCGCACTCAGAGTTGTGGTCAATGACTCAATGTCCAAGTGAAGACCGGTGACAAGTGGTGTTCCGCAGGGGTCGGTACTGGGACCAGTGTTGTTTAACATCTTTGTTGGAGACATGGACAGTGCACCCTCAGCAAGTTTGCTGATGACACCAAGCTGCGAGGGAAGGGATGCCATCCAGAGAGACCTGGACAGGATTGAGAGGTGGGCCAATGCAAACCTCATTAAATTTAACAAGGCCAAGTGCAAGGTCCTGCACATGGGTCGGGGCAATCCCAAGCACAAACACAGGCTGGGTGGAGAGTGGATAGAGAGCAGCTCTGAGGAGAAGGACTTGGGGGTATTGGTGGATGAGAAGCTCAACACGAGCCGGCAGTGTGCGCTTGCAGCCCAGAAAGCCAACCGTGTCCTGGGCTGCATCAAGAGAAGCATTAGCAGCAGGTCAAAGGAGGTGATTCTCCCCCTCTGCTCTGCTCTTGTGAAACCCCACCTGGAGTACTGTGTTCAGATGTGGGGCCCACAACATAAAAAAGACCTGGACCTGTTGGAGAGAGTCCAGAGGAGAGTCATGAAATTGGTCAGAGGGCTGAAGCACCTCCCCCGTGAGGACAGGCTGAGAGAGTTGGGGTTGTTCAGCCTGGAGAAGAGAAGGCTCGGAGGAGACTTAAAAGCAGCCTTCCAGTACCTGAAGGGGGCCTACAGGAGAGATGGGGAGGCACTCTTTATCAGGGAGTGTAGTGATAGGACAAGGGGTAATGGGTATAAGCTGAAAGAGGGTAGATTTCGACTAGACATTATGAAGAAATTTTTCACTATGAGGGTGGTGAGGCACTGGAACAGGTTGCCCAGGGAAGCTGTGGATGCCCCATCCCTGGAGGTGTTCAAGGCCAGGCTGGATGAGGCTTTGAGCAACCTGGGCTAGTGGGAGGTGTCCCTGCCCATGGCAGGGGGGGTTGGAACTTGATGATCTTTAAGGTCCTTTCCAACCCAAACCATTCTATGAGTCTATGATTCTATAAGGTTTAGTGTTACGACACGGTCAAAAAACACAGAAGAGATTCATTTCGGGGAGCCTAGAAATACGCATGTCACATACGGAACACATAAAGAGCATTTATTAGCTACAAAGATTTTCCAGTGAGGATGTAAAAATCCTGATTTACAAGATTTTGCCAGTCATAGCAAAGAGCTTTTATTTCTCCCCCAAATCTACCTAGCAAACAAATGTCATGTCTCTGTTGCAAAATAGGCAGCCATTAGAAGACTTGCTTAAAAAAAAAAAAAAAAAAGGAACTAATTCTTTAATGAAAAACAAAGGAATAGACTATTTTCCCTTACCACCTTTCTTAAAAGGATTGAAACATTTTTTGCTGCAATTAGAGAAAGTATGTAATTGTCACTGAGTATATACTTTACATGGACAGAGTCTGGTAAAATTCTAAAGAAAAAGAAAATGCAGACTTCAGATAAAAACTGGTACTTAACATTTAGCAATGAGCATTCCTGCTCTCTGTGGCTGGTTTATAATTATATTACTGTTACTACAAGGGCATTAGTTACTTGTTAAACCTTAGAATCAGCTGTTATTTCCTCTTTCAGTCTCCTCCTCATTGTCTTTCCTGGAGATCCTAACAGATGCATTAAAAAAAACTTGTCTGCTAGATCCGAGTTTTCTGAACAAATGAGAGGTTTCCTGCAGCTTTTCAGATAAAATGTGTTTGCATATAAGGGCTAAATGTTCCTGGAAAGACACTTTAAAATTCCAGTGAACAAGCACAAAGCCTATTTTTCAAGGAGTCAGCAGAGTGGATCTGAACTCTGACCAGCTGCTTGGAAAGACCAAAGCATTGCCTGTGATGTGATACTTACACAGCTGCTGGCAGACGCTTTGTCCTTCCTCCTGTCTTTACCCCCAAGGATGGCATCCAACTGAACAAAGTCTCTGCCCCAGCACTTGCATGCATATTCCCAGGATGTGTCATATGAGGAGCCAAGATCCCAAGGAGGCGGGGGACAAAAAGCTCAAGGAGGAGCATTTGTTTCAGAATCTTTTTCATCCTGCTCACTCAAAGGAGGCTACATGATTCTGACTTTGTCATGCTGGTATATCCCATAATGCTCAAATACCTCCCATAGGCTAACCTGATTTCTTCTCTCTTAGGTAGTTGCTGATCCCTGCAATTATTTTACAGTTCTTCAAACTGGTTTTGGCATGTTGTGTCCCAGCCACTGGAAGACTTTTTATGCTATCAAGCACATGGCAAGTTATTTCCAGTCAGGACAACTTTTCTCCTTGGCTTTTGACGGGGTTGAAAGATGTCTTGCAGGACTTGGATGTTGTTGAAATCTAAGTGGGTTTCAATAAGAAGCTGTACAGTCCTCTTTTATGATACCTGTCCCTTAAGACATGTGTTGTTGCTACCAGCATTTTCAGAGCTCTGACAGTAAATCTGATTCTCTTGTTTCTTGCAGGATTTCTTTATTTTTACACTCCCAGGGTAATGCCTGTATTTCTGTAATGTTTGAAATAATGGCTAGCAGAAGGGTACACAAACATAAAGTGGGACCTCCAGGCCATGCCACAGTGTAACAAATGTCAGTATTTCTCTTGTTGCTTTGCTCTTCTGTTCCTTTTTTTTCCTCTGTATAACATCTCTTTCTTCTTTATTTATTCTTGAACAATGATGTTCCACTTCTGTGTCTCATTTCTAGTGAATTTTCTTTTTCTTGTGAAGTCTGGAGAATGGTGGACTGAGGGGAACTGATGATGAACTAGCCATCCCACCTCTCTCCTTCCTGTCTCTGCATCTCTGACACATTTTCTGTTGTTTACATGGGTTGAGTAGATGGTGATTTTCCACCAAGTCTGTGGCCCCTGTCTCATCTCAGATGCTCCCTTCTCTGCAGTCAGCTACTGGTAAGAAAGGAGGAGAACAAATGAGGCCAGATGACCTGATAGCCCTCATGGTGTGTGACTGCCAGCCCCACTGGTGAGACTTCTAAAGCAGAACAGATTTGAGTCTGCTCTCCCATCTACGTATCAGTAGCTCCTTCCCCTGAAATAAAATTTCCTGCTTTTAAGCACTCTTCATCTTGTCAAGCTCTAGATTAGATTGCTTTGGAAATCACACATTCAAAAGCCCCAAATCTGGCTTTATTTTCATATAGATGGATAAGAGTAACCGAACATCTCCATTCAAGTTGCATTTTACTTCTCATTGAAAACAATGAGAATCTTTAAGTTCAGGAAGATCTACTGAAATTGTACATCACACAAGGCTGCATCAGCAAGAGAAGCAGGTGATTTTCTGATAGCCAGAACAAAAAGGAACTCAAGGAAAAAAGACGTATGTTTCTCTGTCTTTAATCTCAAAGACACTATTGCATGCCTTCTCAGAAAATCCCAAGAAAAATCTGCACTACCAACTCTCTTATTTCCACCCTGTTCTCTAGAGCTTTCTATACATTGCCCAGTGATGATGAATACAAGAATCCAGGTCGACACATCAGATACATCCATGGTTCTAATAAAAGTAAAACCATTCAGAGAGTGGTTTTTTTTTTTCTCTAAAGGTTCCTATGCCTCAAAAACTTCTCAGCATAGACCCTCTTTCATCATTCTGAGTTTATTCATCCATTATAGCAGGATCTTATACCATCACAGTCTCACCCAGAAGAACATGTCAGTATGCAGATTTTAAAGCCAGGCATACTGCAAAATAGTTAATTTATTTCTCATTCTCTGGTAGCTTCACCAATTCCTATGCACAGATATTAGCAATTATTCTTGAAGGAATAACAATCAGAGAAAAATCTTAGAGTTGCATATAGCACGACAACTATGTTGTATGAGGATGACTTCTTCATCTGACCTGAAACCTTAGAATCCTATAGCAGTTTTCATCACCAATTTATTAACAACCACTTGTCCATTAAACTGTCCATGGATTTCACCAATCTCAACTTTCTAGTTATCATTGTCAACATTACAAAAGAAAGGCATTTTACAACAATCATACTAAACCTCCCCCAACACAACCACATATTTTTCCACGAACCAAGCAACTGTAAATAACACCAGGTGAGTGTGACAAATAGCATTAATAGCACCAGATTGTGCTAGAGAAACAAATGCGAAAAATAACAGGTTTCGTAGATTTGTAGGATTGTCAGGAATCCTACAATAGACACCCTGAAATACATGAATCCCTGCCTTTCTCAAACTTAAATGTAAACCTTACAAGTGAAGTTAAATGAGTACAACGGATTCCCACAGAGCAGAAGGACCCAGTTACGAACAGGGAGACGTTTCTAACAAAGGAGCCATTCCAACTCTGGTCACTAAAAAGTATTTTTGTGCAAACACTCACAACTAATGGACTCACCAGATATCCACCAGCAGCCTCCTTTCATTTTACCTCTTATTGAACTGCCCGTTCCAAAATGCAAACTATCTCGTTTCCTCTGTCTCCCACCTTACTATCAGACTCACAGCTTTCCCTTTTCCACATATATATTACCCACTGTTTTCTCGAGTTGTTTAAGAGAGGAACATAGCTAGATCAAATGAAAAGCAATTGTTTCTCATCTGTACTTCAGCTTGGGCTTCGGTGCTCATCATGTCTGACAAAAAGACTGTGACAACATCTTCTGTGCTTTCCATCTCTGTACAGAGTGGTGGTATTTTTTACTAGACAAGCTGACAAGCTTCATTAAATTTTTCATTGAATATCAGCTGGATGCGGAGACTGTCTTAAGACAGTACATTTACAGACAAACAAATTTTGTGCTAGCATTCAGTAAGCATTGCATACCATCCAGCTTCATTAAATGGAGTCTCATGGGTGTGAGTAGGTTCATAACCTATTAATTAAAAATGGTGTAGGACAAAAGGATCGGAAAGACTGCAACAGTACCTGACAGAGAATTAAAACAAAGTGCTCATGGCTTTGTTGCTTGCCTGTAGTGACAAAATAGAACAATCAGAAAACTCAATAAAAATCTATCAGTCTGTGTGGAAAGACACATGTTTTGTGCAAGACTGGAAAATGCTAATCTATTTGTGAGCGATGTTACAAATATACTTTTTCATGTTATGAATCCTTTGGTGGCACAGCTAGTTTAAGTGATTTACAGCCTGCCAAATATTATTCCTTCACTTCCATACATTCTACTATTTGTGTGGGTTTGGTCTAAAAATGTGGAAAATAATCTATTTAACACACACAGAGAGAAAAAGCTCCCTATTTTTACCTCAAAACTCCCCCTAAGAAGTTGCTTTTAAACAAGATTATAGCCACAGATGCAACTTAGAGTAGAGGACTGATAGGGTAGGCTGATAAGCTCTGGGAGAGTGTAGGGGATGAGATGAGGGAGGAAGGGAAGCAGGTTGAGAGCAGAAAGATCTTAAGCAATCTGTCGTGCTGAAGGCTGCCACATAGAACATAACTCTGAGTATTTCCAGAATATATTTTTTTTACTGACTAACCCAAAATGAACTATTGGAAGCACCTAGATCCTTTGTACATCTCTAGAAGGAAGATTTGACTTAGTAAACCTTATCAAAGAGAGTTGACGGTGTACAATGTTGTCCACTAGCAAACAGTCCATAAATTGGCACATAATTCAGCCAAAATCAGCCTAAATTGAAGTTTAAATTGCATGGCAGTTTAAAAAATATGTATTTTACATTCTTTTTTCCTCTTTGTTTTAACTGTGATCAAAAGTGTATCCAACCATTTGAAGTGAAAGTTTAGGATTATCTATTTTGGCTTTCACTAAAACGAGAAGTGACTAGATGTCATTACAGACTCTGTTTTCATTCCAAGATATGTAGATCCCATTGCTGTAGGTAACCATTGTAACTTTTAACTGCTCAGTCTTCAAATCTTTCAAATATGAGGTTGTCAGGTCTGATTCTGTGATCAGATGCTGGCTTTGATCAAGACCAACTTGAGCCATTGTGATCACTATCCAGAAGACATACTTATTTTGCATACAGTATTTTTCTTACAGAATGTGTGTCAGATGTTGTGCCCATGTTCCCATAAACTTTTTGGACACTTTAGACAAATTATTTAATGCTTCTTAGCCTTCATCTCTGGCAGAATTTTTAATGTGGAAAAAGCAGGCAATTAAGTCTACTTTGTCTTTGGATGTTTACTCATAGAGCTGTTGAGGTTGGGATACGTTTCTAATTGCCTGCCTAGGCCATTCACCTAAATTATGTCAGAGCTGATTTAATTATCCCTAGAAGCCTCCCTCACAATGAAATTCCAACCTAGCCTTGAATATCTTACAGTACAAAACATGCCTAGAATTTTTTGTTGTCCTTAAAATAATAAAACTATATTACAAGAATCAGTTACTCTGCAGAGAGGGTTCTCACTCTTTTTTCATACCAGGAAGGCAATGAGTACCACAGTCCTGTGAAGTTTTCTGCCCTGTTATGCATTCTCTTTAGTGGTACAGAGTATTCCCTAGCCCAGCTTTCATACTAAGCATCCTTATCGATGAAAATTCCATGCAATTACCTGAGTGATTATTGTTTTCTAAAGAATCAAGCTGAAAATCATTTTTGTTCCCTGAAGTTTTTAAGTATTTGTGAAAAATTAAAAATCATATATTCTGGTGCAAAAAGCATTCAACTCAGAAATGTCATCCCAGAGCCACACCACAGTTGCCACAGTATAAGGTACAAATAATATAGCTGCTTGCCTATACAATGCATCACAGTCGCTCATACCACTTAAAATGATACATTTTCTCCAGGGAACTTTAAGTAATATGCAGAATATGAAGTTCAAGCAACCAAACTCTCTTTCCCACAATGCATTTTTATGGTTATTGCTGTATCACAGCACCAAAAATGGTGTTTATTTAGACATAGATACAGATAGAAATTTATAGATATGTTTCTCTTTAAGGAGCTTAGTTTTTCTACAGAATCCTATTTTTTTTCCAGATCAAAGTGTTTCTGCGTACACATTTTTGAAAGATATTTGTCTTTGGAAAACAGTCCCAATAGAAATTTTTCAAATAGCCGAATTTTGAATCAGTACTGACAAATAGCTGCCTTTAGCCACTTTCACACTGTATAAAAGTTTTTCTCATGGGCTCTGTTTTTTGATGTTTAGTTCATGAGGCAGCTTTAGGGTTAAGTGATGCTTCTTACATGTGATGTAAGAAGGCCCTAAAACTAAAATACAAATATGTTCCTGGAGAGGAAGGAAACTCCACATCAAAGCACTTTGTTATCAGCTTTATTATCCATATCCTTCACATGCCTGCCATACATACTTTTACTACCTGCTCAGGATTTGCTAAAAATAAAGGGGAAGTTTGATATAGTTTATACTTTTTAAGATATGTAATACATGTAATATTGCAAAAATGTTAAGAATGTTGTACCAAGGTTCTTTGAATAGCAGCGGACAATGCTCCTCTCTTGTCTCCCAGACAAATTATCAACTTGACATTTGTTTCTAAATGTCAGCAAGACCAGAAGGGGTGAGATGAGTCACTGAACTTGTTTTGCTGTTGGGTAGGGAGCAAGGACAGCTAGTTTAAAATAAGAGTATGGAAAGGAGAAAAAATATCTGTTGCCAGAAGGAGAGAAGAAGCTGATTTTTCCTGCTGTTGTCTGTCCATGTCAGGTTATAGACACAAAGCAGCAAACAGTTCACTCTTAACTAGCCAGATTAGAAGCTAATGGATGTTTGTAATGTGACAACTGTTTTATACAGGAAAAACTGTGAGTGATGTTCAATGCCTAGTGGTGGTTTGGACAGAGGTAAGAGAGGGGCCTGTTGCTTAAACTCACAGAGGAGTCCTTTATTGAATACTACCTGGAGACAAGCAGAAAATGCTGAATACAGTGCATGTGTTTTACGTCTAAGAGAGAAAACGGTGGTGGAGAAAAACTGATAAGGCTACAGATCTATGCTGCAAAGGCAAGCTTCAATCAAAGACTGCTGCCTGAAATGTTTTTGAGTTAGCTCTTGCAGAGCAGGGTCAGCAACCAGGACAAGCGCTGATGTTTTAAGAAGCTACAGAACCATCAGAAAGGATCTTTAAGGAGTATGTTTATGCAGGAACCCTGACAGGAGGCTTCAATTTATTAACAAATTTAAGGAAAGCTGGTAGATTTGGACAATTTCATCCCTCAGGGCCAGTTTAGTCTGAGGCCCCTCACACTGAGTCACCTTTGGCAAGCCCAGAGCTTTAGAAGCCTCTGTAGGAACTAGCACTGCCAGAGTCTTAGCTTTGGAGGAGTGTCCTTGCTGGCAAACACCACAGGGGCTCCTTCTAGATGTTAAGAAGAGATGCTCTGCAGTCTTGGACAGTTGAGGCTGCCTCTTCCTCCGTCCATTTTACGTTTATAACACTCATTTGCTCCTATACAAACACAGCCTACTTCTAGCTTGGCCCTGCTTTTATAGGTTTCTAAAATTATTTTAAATGTAGCTCTTACTGGATTGTAACTGAGAGAACCATTCCAGGACTCTTCTAGAAATTCTGGCAAAAGCTGCAAAACTACTTTCCTTGCTAATTTCTCTTTTCATCTCCCTATTTTATCCACTTCTTCTGTCTCACCTTCTTTACCATCTCCATGTCTTGTGTTGATCACCACCATGTTCAAAATAACAACATTGACCATAGACATCTCATCTTCCAATGGGGAAATAGAGGGCTTGAAAAGAGAGACTATTGGTCTACCTTTTATTCTATTATTTTTTGCTTTATTTTTCTTATCCTCCCCCTTATCCTTCACTCCAATTCCTTTTCTATTTCTCTTCTCTAGTCATACTCACCTTCTTCTTCTTCTTACTCTCAGTTTGCTGTTTGTGTGACAGATTCCCTGACAGAGTAACTTGCTGCAGGTCAGTTGAAATCAGGACAATTTGGTTTTCTATTACCACTACAGCTTTGCACAACACAACTTAATGTACCATTGTGGTTGTGGCAATATTGCCAAGCTTGAAAATGGCATTTCAATTCTAAATCACAGTAATTTATGACTTTCTCAAAAAATGTTACCTTTGGGGCTCAAATTTTTCATGCCCGGTCTCGGTCCAAGACCGAACTGGTTTTAGAAACTTTCATAAAAATCAATCCGGCTGTTTGTAATTTTTTTCAAAGTTATCCAATCAGGAGGAGGGAAAAAGTGATTTTTACCACTTAAGGTATTTTTCATATGCTTTTCATCCCCAGTAACTCAAACCAGTGTTAGTTTGAAACATCACCCTTGAAAGCAGCCACACTCCTGAATGATGCATTGCCTTGTTTGAAGAAATTTGGTTTGGAAATTACATAGCTATAAACATTAGAACATTGTGTGCTGAGCCTGCACAAAACATTATTTCCCTTCTTTGATTTAGACCTCTAGCCAATAGAGATTAATGTTCCCAGGCATGTATATTTGTTTGTGTACTCATGAAAATTAGAGATGGAAAAGATCTATTGCATTATCTAGTTAATCTTACCTCCAAAAGCTTAATACCTATACTGTCTATTTGTACATGTGACAGGAGCTGAGAGTCACAGAAAGGTCCTTTTTTGAAACTTCTCTGCAGAGCTTTAGTGGAACAGGAGCAGTAATCTGAACTCTGAAGTGTATCTCTTTGTTCATACCTTGGCTTTTCCATCTAAAACATTTCCTAGAACTTCCTGCTATGAATTCAAGAAACAGTAAAATATGTACTCAGCAGACTGGACTATTGCCCAGTCTAGCTTCAGGCAATGGGACTTCCTTCACCCGCTTTTTAATTTTGAACAACCCGAAGATATTGTCAGGAAGTTTCCCTTGCTACATCTCTTGCATTGTCAGGATCTTCAGGCTATGACAATAGTCACGTCAACATATGTCACCATAAACAGTATCCCTCTCTCTTTATTATTTATTACTTATTGTGAATACATATAGCCTATTATGTCATTGGCAATTCACTTCTGTTTAGACAATCTAGTCATGCCTAGCTTCCTTCATCTTTCTCCATAAACCATTTCATCTGGTCATTCAGTTACCCAACATGACCCTTTCCTCTTGTTGCTTTCATTGCTCTCATCCCAAGCTCTCATATTACCTAAGCATAAATGGTTTCTATTGCATTTATTTGTACTCCTTCATATTTGTCAATAACTCTTTTTTTTGAACAGCGATGCCTGGAATGGAAAACAATTCTCATCGGTATCTTAAAGCATCCCATGGCAGGTCTGCTCTAAGAAAACATTGCAGCTGGTTAAGAAACAGCACATATTTTTCCTGAAAAAAAAAAAAGGTTCATAATTTATCTTTGTTCTTAACTAAAGATGTGGAATATTTCTGTGACATTTAGAAAAAAATAAGAAAAAATCAAGAGAAACAAGAAATAATCCACAAAAAAAATTAATGTAACTGAAAAGTATTTCAAACGGGGATATTTCAGGCTGTCAGCTATGTTTTTAGGGCAGACTACCTAATACACTTATATAACAGAATTTTAAAACTAGATTGTATCTGTGCAGGAAAAAAAAGAGGATATTTACAATTGTGTTAGCATACCACAGTTAGTCCACCATTCCTCGGAGGAATTACCATGACCAAATGGCACATCTGAAGGAAAATACCAAAAGAAACAGAATATTTCTTTTTAAGTCCCTGACATGTTACTTCTGGAAGAGCTTATGCAATTTAAAAAATAACAAATTTTTTCAAAATGACTGTTCACTTTAGGGGGCTCTATTTTCTGAGACAGTGAGCTGGAACCTCATTTTCAGAAAGAACTAAATAGTGCAAGCTTGAGAAGTGGGCTTTTTTAGTTGTCTCAAATTGGAAATTGGAAAAGGAGATCAGAATCAACATTTCTTTTTGAAAACATGTCCTAAATTGTATCACTGGGACACAGGCAATAGCACAGAAGGTACAATGCAACATAAACAGTACCCTCATATTTCTCTTTGCCTATTTGAAAAATACCACATCTGTTCAAAAATATTTCATGTGTTTGAATGGAAGTAAAATTAAAAATCAGTTATAGCTGGCAGATTAGAAGAAGTTATTTTTTCTCTAGTTTATTTATGTAAAACCTAATAAACTGTTCAACTTATAACCACGTACATGATCTTGGTGTACAGAAACCAGTTTTCACTTGTCTTAGTTTCTCCCAAAAATGAACAGGAAGTGCAGAATTTCCCTCTCAAGAGAATTTTAAATAATCTCAAAACCAGGACATCCTATTGAAAGTGTAAATTGTCAGAATATGGGATTTTTCCAATTAGATGGTTTCTAAAATGTAATTTTACAGTGTCCCTTTAGTGCTGTTACATCTTGTTCTCTCTTTGTTGGTTAGTTGGAATGATTGGCTCTTGTCATTTTCATAAAATCCCTTTATACGTTTAAACTACATAATCCTTCCTTCCCATGATCTCACTGTAAATCATCTTGACTCATGGTAAATATATAAAAGTGTTAGACACTCACACAGACACATATAAGGTGTCTATACCCTCTTAATCTCTGTGTACTTAAGTAGGAATACAGTAATGCACCGAAGTGGGTGAAAATTTTCTTCAAAGTGCTTTTTGCATGACAAACAACCTTTTAAAGGCAGAGGAATTTCCATGAAACAATGTCTCATGTTCTTCAAGATGTTATAAAGTGATTTGAAAAACCAGACCGATCTAAATGTTCCTTTTAAAGGTGTGAATTTTATTTGTAGTCCTTCTGTTGTGATATATTGAAAGAGTATCAGCTGGGGCCTACTGTAATTATATTATTTTAATGCTGTCTCTCTTTCTGGACAAAATAACAGTCTGGAGTTGGGGGCATTTAAAATTGCTTCACTCTTGGCCGAAATCAGTGATATTGCAGTCAGCAGTGGTAGCAAAGTGGGATGGATGCTGTCTGCTTTCACAAATCTCACCTTTACGTTCTGTCTCAAAAGGAAGATATTGGCCTTTTGTGACACTGTTACACTTAACAAGACACACTAGTGGTTAATGCTCTAGCACAGCAGTTTGGTAGGCCAGGCACACCAAGATAAAAAGCTCCTTTATTGTGCCTATGTCATGACAACCTTTCCTGATGATTTCAGGTAACTTTTAGCAGAATTAAGCATGTTGCAGAATTATGCTGACCCACGATAAAGAAGTTTACAGAGAGGTTTTTTTCTTTCAACCCATATTCTTCAACTTCTCAAAAGGCTAATTCATAGATATCAGTTCCCAGAGATCCTCTCAAGAGAAATGGGGCTTAAAATGCCTGCACTTGTATTACATGCAAAGGACTGCAACTGTGTTTTACAGTTTTTTTCTGGAAGGTTCCCTACTTCACTGTTTTCAGAGTACATCAACATGATGGCAGGGTTCTTGACCTTGTGGTCAATGTAATAATCCTCAGCTGGCACTGTCACAGTTATTACTCTCTCACATATTTATATCACAGCTGCTGAAGCTTCAGGGTATTACTGCAGTACCAATAAAAAAAATTAATATTTCTATAGCAACCAATTGCTCTTAATTACTTTCACCACAGGAGCCAGGTGAAAAAGAAACCAAGCTCTGAATAAGAGACATCCTTATTCAATGGAGTATTTCCAAAGGAAAGAAGTAATGCAGAGGGAAACTGGAAATTTGCCAGCAAAAGGAGACACCTGAAAGAGAAAAAGATAAATATTTAGCCACTGGGATCTGTTAAAGTACAAAACATCATCTATAATTCAGATTCAAGATTACTATATTTAAATATTTTCACAGCTGTACTACAAATAAGCTTATGGTGGCAAATTACAAGGTAAGTATGAGACACATACCTAAGTCTTACTTATTTCCTCTTCCCTGAAAGTGGGGCTGTCATTGGAACACTTTTTTGGACTGTTCTTAAATTTGAACTTTTTTTCATGCTGTAGTTATATCTTTATCGCAACTCCAAGCCTGAACAGTAGGAAAACTGGAAAAAGAGATAACCCTAGAATAAGCCATCCGTTGGAGACCTTGATCCAAATTTTGTGCAAAAGTGTTGAGCATTGAGCATCCTGTGACTAGAACAAAAGTAACAGAGAGAAGCTGCGGTGGCCACCCAGCAGAGGCAGTGGGTGCACCATACAGCACCTGCATTCAGAGACTTCAGCTGGGGCAGCTTCACACAGACCGTGCCTGCACCTTTCAAAACTACTCTCCCTGGACATGCGAGTGTCACCACCTGGTGCCAGGGAGGTGGGTATGGAAACCCCCCCAGAGTTTTAAAAACCCTTATGCTCCAACAGGATTTGGGAGTAACTGGCTGAGGGGCAATTTTCTTCCTTGTGAATAACACAGGGAAAAGGGTTTGGAAGAGACGGAGTTGGACTTCCCATCCTCTGGCTTCCTAACAAGGTTCAGTGACATGTCACCTGGCTGTTCATCAGCAGTTTAGACAGGGAAAAGTCATCTAGGAGTGTTGTCCTCTGACAGAAGGAAAGAGGAGATTCAATGGCACAGAAAACTAGTCCATCTGGACTGAACAAGGAAATCATCCTCTAGAGAAATTGAGAGGTCCAGAGAGGATTTTAAAAGAGCCTTCATTCCTGTAGGGGTTCTTATCTTACCTTACCTTGCCTTATCTTTTTTTTTTTTTTTACATAAAGCAGAGCAAATAATTTTGCAATATTGATAAATCTCCCCTTCTTGAGAAACTGTTCTCTTTCATTGTTCTGATTATTACACTTGTTCACAGCTATCACAGAGCAATCCCTTCCTTTTTTTTCTCCTTCTTAGGAGTGAAATAGTCAGTTTCTCATGTAGATGGTGAGAGCAACAGAAAGAAACTGATTATAATGCTTTCAAATGAGTCTTCACGATGTCAGTAATTTCCTTATCTAGAAATGGTCCAGCAGCCATCACAGTCTCTGCAGTCACAGGAAATGCAATTTCCAGTGTATCATTTCCAGTGTACCACTGGCACTCTCAGTGTGGGCTGCAACACAGAAGAACCATGTCCTGTGAAGGTGTGTACACAGAATTAAAGTTACTTTTAAAGACTTTTGAGTGCTGCACAGCCTGGCTGTGTTTCTCAAGAGCTAGAGCTTTGTACCTGGAGCTTTGACTGTCAGTGGAGATGAAGGGAATCTGTGGAAAAACCTGGGATTTTACAACCAGCTTTTGGCCACTAAAGACAAAAATGTTGATGAGGGCTGCACAAAGCACTGAGAATGCACTGTAAGTTCTTAGAAGGTACAGAATAGTTTTGCTGCATGTTCTGGAAAGGATGCAGGTTTTATGTGAAAGACTGCTTTTATAAGCACTGCAGTGCAGAGAGGTGGGTAAATTTGGAGCTAACAGGGAAAGAAACCCTAGTGTGCATTGTTTGTCTGAGACTGGCAATCATATAGTGGTGAAATATCACCATAGAGAGGGCTGTTGCTTCTCTATCATAATGTTTAAGAATCCTTCAATTGCTGTGGATGGTTCAGATGATAGTCCATTGCTGAGTCTTTACCAGGTAAAAAACCAAGAATATTTGGATGTTGAATGGAGGGTATGGGAATATGGAAGGCTCTCATGGGAGGTCATGAAAAAAAAAAATGGAACTATTGTCTCTCAGCTATCTGTCAAGGTAAATTTTCATAAAACTACAGTGTTCTTACAGTCCTTTGGTAGGCAATTGTCGGAGAGCTCAGCTTAAAGATACACTTGGGCTGTTGAGCTTTCTGGGCAGTGCAGCACTGGGGTCCTTGCCCTGGAGCCAGGCTGCTGCCTAGGTGTTTTTGCCATGCTTGCAGAAGCCCCCGCATCTTTTGCATTACCAAGTTCCTCCCGGCTGGCACTTCGTCAGCTCAACTCAAAAGGTTTGTTTGATTATCATCAAGCGTTTGGTTATTAAAAACAAGCTGTCAACCTCACAGCCTACAACTATAATGTATAATTAAATGCATCCTATCCTCTGTTTCCGAAACACTGTTACAATAATGTCAAGTTGTGATAATCTAGTGGAAGGTGGTTGGGAGCGGTAGGAGTCAGACATGTAGGGTGTTTCTGTGGCTCTGCTGTGTGCATCATCTAGGGGGATGACAGCCTCACGCCCTGGGATGCTGCACTGCAGTGCCCACCACAAGAAAAGGGGCAGTGACAGTGGGGCCAAGGTAAAATAAAATGCAAGTGCTGAGGTTTGTGTGGGAGCAATGGGGAGAGAGGGATGAAAGAGTACAGATTTCTCCCTTTTCTTTCTGTGGGGTCTGTTTTTCCTATTGACATTAGTGGTGTCAGGACTTCGTCCCTCTTCTTTGTAACAGCAGTGCAAGCATCAAAGCAGACTTCCCAGGGGACCTGTAGGACTGCATCCTTTCCTCACAGAATGGCTCGGTGGGGTACATGTCCCCCCTCCCATGGTGTGACAGTCACTTTGTGGCTGGGTGGTCTTCCCTTCCCCTTGATTACACAGAGCCCACCTGCAGGACCCTGGCACAGGCCAAGTGGTGCTGAGCTTCACCTGTCTTTGGATCCTCTCCTGAAGTCACCATCCTGCTGGAGCTGTTGGCAGCACCTGGGAATGCACCCTGGCCTCCACAGGCTAACAAACCATGTCTGAAAGCTGGGACAAGCCGAATCTCTTCTTTGTTCATTTTATGAACCGAGTTTCCCTGTTTGCTGGCATGGATTCCACATGTAGCACAAAGGAATAAGTCAGAGGAAGATGCAGCAGTAAAGAAAATGCAGCAGCATCCTGACCATGTTGTAGGAAATCAGCCTTTTTTCATCTCCTGGGTTGCTACCAGTTCACATGGTATATATCCAGCTTGGGCTGTCTCTAGTCCCTGGAAGAAACGGTGCCTGGCTCTGTCCTCAGGTTCCCCCGCCTTCCCCTTTCTAATTACACTGCCTTTATTCACGATAGGTATTTGATGCTGATGTCTTTGACACAACATAAAAGCCTTTTCTGCCCCTTCTCACTCCCTCTGCCCGTCCTTCATCCTTATGTCCAGTCCTACTACCTTATCAAACTGGAGTTGTTGTGCAGTTATGGTGGCTGCTATTGAGTCACGTGAATGGCTGAGTGCAAAAACATTTAAGGTAAACAAAGCTTCTTTCCCAGTTGCTCTTAGCTGAGCAAGGACGTCTGTCTGGGACTTCTGCATATTGAATTACACAGCTGGGCATTTCTATGTAGCCTCTCACTTCTTATGTGTGCCTCTCACTGTACCTCTTGTTTAGCTTTTTGACCTGTCGCTGTGCCCCCCTGCCTGGCTCATAGAACTGCAGAAGCCCGACAACCAGTTCTTGAGAGTCAGCTGTGGGACTTGCACTAAAATGGGAAGTGGTGATTTGAGCCTCTGCTCCAGCTAAGCTCCAGTTTGCAGCTCCAGGATATTAAAATGTTACATTTGTACTCCCTGCTATGGATGGTCTTTGCATTCATAAAGGTATTTGTTTTGTTTCATTTTTTTTTACTGGAGGGTGGAGAGATGAGAAAGAAACACAAAGATTTGGGGATTTGCCTCCCCTAGAAAATCTAAAAATCCAGCTTTTCCTTCCCAAGTGCAGCAATCTCTCTGCCTCCCTGCTGCAGAGCAGCAATCCTGACTTTCAACCACTCCCAAGCAGGACTCTGATCAGAGACCAGCAATGTCCCTCTTGCAAGGTGCAAGGCTCAGAGGTACTGAAGTGACATGACAGCTTTGCTCTGGCCTTCTGAGGAGGCATACTTTCCCCTACAGAGGGGATAACAACACCTTCACCTAGAGGTTTTTATACCCTCTTTTATACTTGCATTGCTCATAGGAGAAAAAGCAAAAACTCATACAGGACTTCCAGAAAGGAGGATTACAAAGCACCAGTGAGCCAGCTGGCAGTCTCTTTTTTTATGTGTGATACAATTAAATGCTTATTTACAGTTTTAGTTTTTTTTTTTTTTTTTACCTTCATTGTTTTGGACTGCCTCCTCCCTGTCTAATTTATTATTACTTCATTATGTAGTTGGTTAAGCATTGAGAGCCTTTGGGTTTTATTGCACTTATATATCTTTGCCTCTCCTGAGCACCCTAATTGCATTAGGTGCTTTGGACAAAACTGTTCTTGGTGCACAACAGAAGGATGACATCGCTGGATATTTACAAGGTATATTTGTATAAATGATTTGGAAGCAGCACATGGCTTTAGAAATTATCTCAGACTCACTTTTCAGGACTGCATGTCAAATGTCAGTAAATAGTTACTGCATGTAAGAGAAAGCTACATAAAAAAGGGAAAGAACTCTTTTAGTTTGCCATTTAGTGCAGCCTTTTGGGTTTTATAAAGTGCCTACTACACCAGAAACCATCTGAAATAATTTTACAGATCTTTCTTTTTTTTTTTCTTTCTTGTCTCCCTATCTCCAGTTACCAGTGCAAGACCATGACAAGAGAAGAATTATTCCTGGTCAGCAAGAGGATCTTCATACTCTAATAAGCTAAGGTCACAAGCAGTTTAGCTGAAGAGGGTAGAGAGAAAAAAAAACCCAACCATGTGGACAAGTAGTTGATTCAACATAATGTCAGATATGTTTTCTTTGCCAGCTCTGCAACCTGTTTTGCCTTGTCTTGCAGAGCTAGTGAATTTCCTTCCAAAATGAAACCTCTTCAGAACCCCATAAGCATCTTAAGGGAGTACATCCAATTGAAAATCAATGGAGATGATGCTCCTGGGTACCTGTGGTACTTCTGAAAGGTTTGACTAGCAGAAGCTGCGAAAACCCAAAGAAGACTTTTTTTTGCTGAAATTCCTTTTTCCCAAGGCAGCGGGCCCTCAGCCTGAGTAACTGGCCTGGTTTTCAACAGCAAATAAGTCAATAAGGAGGTTCTCAGCATCTTCTCAAACTTAGGATGCTTGGAGTTCAGCTTCAAGTGCTGTTATTGTGCTTATTACTGTGCAAGAGGTCTTCTCAGAGCAGGCAGATACGGCAAAGAAAGTCCAGGAGAACTGTGTCCTTCTGGAAGGACAACTGGAAGTCTTGCAGAGTGTCTTACAGAAGTCAAAATAACAATAACGTATGTATATATTTTGGGCTTCCTTTAGTACAAATGGGGCCAGACACTGGAAGTCAGGAGCAAACAAACTTGTGCATCAATTTGTTTTTTTTATATCCTCTTAACAGGCTTATTTTGAATGGCACTGGATTTGTGCAGGTGAATGAACAAAGATGTTCAGTAGAATCATAGGTCAAACACTAACATAGGTTGAGCAGGATCACTGGATGTAGTCCAGCCACTGTTCCAGAGCAGGGCCAATTTCAAAATTATATCAGATTACAGACTGTTAATCAGACTTCTGTGTATCTCAAGAGATAGAAACAGTGAGCCATCCAGATTGAAAGGGACTTTTGGAGATGACCTAGTCCAACCTCCCACTCAGACAATGCCTATTAGTGAAGGCTACTCAGGGCCTTGCCCATTCAAGTTTTGAATTTTTCCTGTATGCCAACATCTCTTGTACTGGGGAATTCAAAACTCAACACAACACACCCCATGCAGTCTCAGAAGTGCCAAACAGAGGTGAATAATCATTTCCCTTAACCTGATAGCTACCCTCTTTCTAATACAGCCCAGTACATGGTTGGCCTTCTTTGCTACAAGGACACACTGCTGAGTCATGGTCCTTTCTTATGGGCCGGGACTTCTTGGTCTTTTTGTGCAAAGCTGCTTTCCAGCCAGTCAGTCCCTGGTCTGCACTGTTGCATGGGGTTATTCCATTCCTGGTGGGGAACTTGGCATTTGTTTCTCTAGAATTTTGTGGTCCTCTCAGCCCATTCTTACAGCTTGTCTGTGTCCCTCTGAATAGCAGTCACACCCTCCAGCATGGCAGCTGCTCTCCCTGGTTTGGTATCATCTGCAGCCTTGCCAGGAGGGAGCTCTGTCTCATCTCCCTAGTTGCTAACGATCATGATAAACAATATTGGCCCAGTATTAGTCCCTGAGGGATGGAGAGATGGCTGATGTGTACCACGGCTTTCATTTGGACAATATGGATGGAGTTCATTCATTCAACCAGGAAACAAAGGTAATGAGATGTATATGCCCCAATTTTACTCCTGTATGGTGTTTGGAGGCATCTAGGGCTAGATACTCAAAAAAGAGCTACTGGGTCCTGCAAGCTATGCTGTAGTCTAGAAGACTGCTTAAAATGGAAGCTAGCAGTCTCTACATTGTATAAATAGTGTAGGGGTATGGCTGAGGAGATGGAGGGCTAGGGAGTTTTGTTTTGACATGTACAGCCCATGCTTGTGGGAGTTATATGGTAGCTGTAAATTTTAATCAGCTGTGTATGACAAATCTTATCTGCCTATTGTGGTTTTGCTTGTGCAACACAACGGCCCCGGTGGTGTCCACATTAGATTGGTATAGGAAACATAGTTCAAAACTAGGCATTTTTTCTTTGGGAAAATGTGTGTGCTTTGAGCAGACATACGTGAGAAAGATAAATAAGTAGCATTCTGATCCATTGGGTGCAAGGATAAGAGACAATTAGTTGTACTGCTTTTGGCTAAGACGGAGTTAATTTCCTAGTAGCTTGTGTCATGCTCCGTTCTGGATTTGTAATGAAAACAGCATTGATAACGCACCAATGTTTTAGCTATAGCTGGACAGTGCTTGCACAGTGTCAAGGCCTTTTCAGCAGAGAAAAAAGGTCTGGCTTTCTCAGACTGCCCTGCCAGCAAATATGCCAGGGGTGCATAAGAAGTTGGGAGGGGACACAGCTGGGACAGCTGACCCCAGCTGACCAAAGAAAGATGTGATACCGTATGATATTGTGCTCAGCAATAAAAGCTGGGAGAAGAAGAAGGAAGGGGAGATATTTGGAGCGATGCTGTTTGTCTTCCTGAGTAACTGTTATGCACAATGAAGCCCTGCTTTCCTGGAGATGGCTGAACATCCTCCTGCCAATGGGAAGTAGTGAATTAATCCCTTATTTTGTTTTGCTTGCATATGCAGCTTTTGCTTTACCTGTTACACTGTCTTTATCTTTCACACTCTTACCCTTCCAATTCTCTTCCCCATCCCACTGAAGGAAGTGAGTGAGTGGCTGTGTGGGGCTACTGCCTACTGGGTTTAAACCACAACACTAATATTTGAAATCCATTTAATGGACAGCATGTTAAAGACTGGTGCAAGCTACCTAGTCTTTTTTCTTGCCTGAATTAAGTAGTTTAGACTTTACAGAGATTTTTCAGTCTTTGGGAGAACTTTAGGAAGACTTTCCTTTTAAAAATACCAAGTCAATAGCTGTAAAAAGAGGGCTGGCACTGAGCTTGCATATTGCTGGACCAAGGGAAGAAGAATAAAAAGTGAGGAACAGCCAGGAATGGTAATATTTGTTCAGCAATTTATTGGGTAGTCATTCTGATATACTGGTTGTGGATGATTTATCACTTTTAGATTGATAGTCATGCATGCTTTAAAACATAGAATGAAGACAAGGATTTTTCTGTATTGGTTTTTTTTTCCAGCTTGCTTCTTTTTTTTTTTTTTAATTTATTTATTCTATGTAATCCCACACTGATACCTTAATAAAATATTCTTACTTCTCATATAGAAAAACTGTTGTTTTTAATTAAGAAACCATCAGCCAGTATGTGACAGGCCATTTTCAGCCTCATTACAAATGTGTTCTTGATTAAATTTCAGGTATATTCAATATCCTGTAAATCTTTTCTACTATTCTATAATAAGCATGACAGATATGATGTCTGCCAATACCATGTGCTTAGCATAAAGTACAATAATGTTAATGAGAAGTTGAAAACTATAGACCTACCTCCTCAGAGTGGAGCTGAATTCAGTAGCTTCACCAGCTGGAGAACGATTAGGAAAGTGTTAACTGGCACATCAAAGAAGATGTCTTCCTACACAGAAAGAAAAAAAAAAGATGGTTGGAGGTCCTTAGTCTTAGCCTTCTCAGGAATTAAATTTCAGAGTTGGAGAGAATAAAGCTTGAAAAAAAAGTAATAGAAATCGAAGCTGAGTAGAGGAACTTGGCATTGCATGCTATGTGAAGGGAGAGTTAGTGTAGAAGCAAAGTATATTTAAAAGATATGTGTGTGTGTTTGTAAGAGAGACAAAGAGGGAGGGTAATAAGCACTCAGAGCTTTGCATGTCAATAAGAGTGAAATCATGAATCTGGTTGCCACTAGAAGGGCATGTTGCTGGGTCTTCTCCCATCTGATGATGTCCAGGGAAGTGTCTCAAAGCCAAGGACAAGTACTGAGTGGAAGGTTTGCAGGTGACAGTAACTACCATAAGTATGTATTCTTCACACTGTATTTTAATCTATTTTAGGTCCCCTA
>VZTO01004357.1:108877-120183 GCA_013400615.1 Syrrhaptes paradoxus
ACAAGTGACCAGGGAGTTGCACTGAACAAACAATCGCCAGAAATGCAAAGTTTAAAGACCTTTACCCACCTTCTGACCACCCTGCCACTGGAAAGCAGAGGGTATATTATTACAACCTGGTCTATTTTCAGTGTTAACTCTACTTTGAGGCTGATTTAGATGACCTTCTGAAGTCCCTTCAAACTGAATAATACTATGACCTCCTTGGATATATGAGCTATATATATATGCTCATATGCATATGTTGTATATCTGAAGTTCTTTGGCTATAAAGATAGACCACACAAGCATATGAACAAACAATTTCTCTATGCCTCAACCTTCTTGTCAGATCCTAAGAAACAGTGGTTGGATTTCCAGGCATGACTGATCACCTCTCAGAATCAGGAAGAAATGTCTTTCTACATTTATTTCATTAGCTTTATAAGATTGCAAAATTTCTCAGGTTTATTACAAGTTCATTTATTCTAGTCTTCCTCCACAAGGCTACAGTCTCCAAAAAAAGTGGCCGGATGATTGGCTGTGCTTTTAAAATGGACTTCTCTACACTAAGGAAAGATTTACTTACCAAGATAAGAGCGTTTAAACTCCAGCTCATGCTCTTGAGGATCACCTCCAGTTATATACAGTGTGCAAACACAGTGGCTTGTCTTCTCGAGGTATTTGGGGCTGATATTAGCTGTTGTGAAACATACCCCAGATGTCTACCATAACAACCTGCAAAGTTTCTTGAAAGGGATTAAAGTGCCTTCTAGGAGAACTTGTTTCTCCCTCATGGTGTCACAAGAAAAATTGTTTCAGAATACCACCCATATCACTGAAACTCTTTTCACTCAGTGGGTTTCATTTCTTTCCCTTTCTACTTGAGGGCCAACACTCAGCTCTATCTGCTCCATGGGTCTTGGTGTTTGTGGAAAGTTTTTTTGCAGCAGAACAAAAACTGTACTGTTGATGAAGACCATCATTTCCAAAGAAAGCAGAGAATCCTAATCTTGAATAGCTGGGATGAGAAACAAAGGCTCTGCCACTTTACTCCCAGACCTGTATTTAACTTCAGTTTGTTGCACTTGGTCCTTGCCTTGGCTATGCTGTATGTATGCTTACATGGATCTTTTTATCTTGCTGATCCTGACCTTGCCTTGCTGACTTGAATTCTTGGTTTGGCCTTGGACTTGCCTTGTCACTGTGGTCTTTTCTGGTGATTGTTGAACTGGTGGCTCACTAATCTCTCTCAGTTTGCCTTGTTTCAGTACTGGGGGGCTGTGATCTTGTCAGTGAGGGCACTGACCCTCCTGCCATGCTCCCCCCACTCCTGTGTCCCCTTCTCTTCTTCTCCTGCTTGATATGGACCATGCTGAAAGTGCAGAGATGACCTTATGTCAAAGACTCTGACAAATATTCAAAACTTGGAAAGTCAGAATGGAGCGCATTTGGTCAAACAGTTTTCAGTGAACAGGACATTGTGCTGCAGCTCTGCAACCGCATAGTCCTGCTGCACCCAGTCAGGGACTTGGACTGTCAGACACTACACTCTCTCTTCCTCTGGAAATCCTTGAATTCCTTATTTTTCCAACACATACTTACAGCCATATATTAATCACATACGGCTAAAGATCTTTAATGCATGACCTGCAGACAGCTGCTTCCCTTTCTTAATGACCTCCAGGATCTAGTTCAGCCTGACAGATGCCAAAGTACTAACCAGAGTGATGAAAGAACATTCAGTCTTGGCAACCTGGGTGTGGGGGAGAAGGATAGGATATAATTCAGTTTATTTAGATTGTTAATAAGAAGCCACAGACCTGTAACCATTATATTTACAGACACATCCATCTATCCTGTTTAGGAAATCTGCTACTGTGAGAGTTATTGGCAACACAGTGAGATAACAATGGGACAGTACAGTGAGGTGTGAATGCACTGTAGTTTTCCAAGTTATTTTCTAAAAACCAACCTGGGTGTGGCTGCAAGGTGAGCATCAAAACCATACTGTAATCTGAAGAGTTAACCTACCCACTAAAGCATGACAGCCCCAGTACTGTGTGACTAATAGGTACTTACCATGGAGACGGGTGCCTGCCTTTTAGGATATAGTCTGGAAGGAGGCTAAATACATCCTAAGTAAGTGTCTGAAAAACCCCTACATAATCACAGCCCCCCAGAGGATGGTCTCATGCCCCTAAGTGCTGCCCATGTTAAAATTAGATTGGCTTTTGACTGCCTTTAATCTACAGATGTACCCTATGGGTGGCATTTGAGGTCAGTGGTGGGTTTCATCCAGGTATCACCAAGATGTCCCATTCTACAACCCTGTGGTAGAGCAGCATGCCAGGACTGAGTGAAGACAGCAAGTGTGTTCCTGAGAGCAGCTGTGCCACATCTGTCCTCTTTGCTAAACAGCTGGAACTGCAGCTTCCTTCAAAACCTGCAGTTGTCAAGGGGAACACTGAAAATTGCTGAAGCAGGGACTGAAGGGCTGGCAGCAGTGGATACCTGGCTTACCTCTGCCAAAGCCCTACTGGCTTATTGAGTAAGAGCAGAATAGGAATAATGGAGACCAATCCTTTACAACTTCATAATCATAGAATATTCCAGCTGGGGTTTTCCAGGGACTCCGAATCTCTGATAAGCATGCAGAGAGCTGATAACCTGTGGTCCCTTATAATCTGTAGTGTCCAGAGCACAGTTCTCTCTAAAGAAGTATGTGTGAATAGTGTGGCATCAACCTGACCTAGTCACTCAGAACAGTGATTGCAGTAATGTGTACTTATGACTCTGTGACAATGTTAAAAGACTAAAATTGAAAGTATCAGTACTTCTATCTTCTACTATTCCTCTCCTCAATGGTTATTTTCATGCTCATACAAACAGTTAGCATGGAGATCAGAAAGATCATTTCCATACTTAATTTTTAATATTGCTTTTGCCCTGTGTCAGAACTCAAGACACCTCAGCTCACACAAGAGTCTTCATAAAAAATATCGCTATTGGCCATAAACCAGAAACCCCTGGTTTCCTCCAGTAGTAACTTTCCATAGTGAAAGATACAGTTATCACAGTGTCTTCCTTTAAGAACTCTGAAGAGCTGGCCTACCCACTAAAGCATGACAGCCCCAGTATTGTGTGCTCTCCCTCTCTGAGTCTGCCCTGCAGTGGGTCCCTGGAGAATTCACCTGTCAAACAGGCTAACCAGTGACCTTCAGTACTGGGCCCACTCCTAGGATCCTTCCTCAATAGGACTCTCCTGCCTTGGCAGACACATCAGGCACATAAAGGAGTTGGAGGAGTCTGCTGCTTCTGGCCTTTGGACAACCCAAGCTCCTCTGAGCTTGTGGAGAGCAAACAAACACCTTTGTGTTTTTTTCCCTTAACTGTTCCTTGTGTTTTTTTCCCTTAACTGTTCCTTGTAGAGGGTTCATGTGTTTGGTCACATGGATGTATATATAGCAATGCTAACCACTCTGAGATGGCATGGTAGAGCTCATGTTTTTCATCTTGTGATAAACTGTCTTGCCAAGAGTATATTCTCTGTAGATCATAAATGATCTTAGTGCCCTCCTGTTGACAGCTAGCCATGTGCCCATAAGAATTATCTTGTTTTTCAGAGCTGGGATACAGCCTCTGTCCAGAGTAGGCACCGCAGACCACAGTGAGTTAGCATGCAGATCAAAAGTGGAAAGAAACTTCAAAAAAACAGGAGAAATGACAAACAAGCATACAGGAGCATTCGTATGAGCACAGACACTTACGGGAACATAATTGCGAACATTAACATTTGTGAATTTGGTGTCTTCACACTCCAAAAGGTGCAGACAAGAGACAGGTTATGTGCCCCCCATGCTGAGTAGTGTCCACCCCAGCAAGCAATACACTTCCTGAGTGTAAATGTCACTGTGCTGCTCTCATTCACATCATCTGAAGCCAGCACAGCAGCATGTGGGGAGCCGTGTGCTCTGCCCTAGCTTGTTTGCACATCTTTGTCTGCGTATTCCTGCTGTATGAAAGGAAGGTGCAGTGATGTATCCCCAGCCGCATGGGGAGACATCATTACATTTCCATGCTGATTTTAGGTCACACCACTACAGTAGTAGAAAAAGCTGGATGCTGAGTCAAGAACCTGTCTGCCAGTCTCCTTTGCAAGGTAGGATAGCAGGCTGGATGTCTCAACTATTTGCTCTACTCAGGAAAGTCTCATATTCCTCTGAGAGTGATCAGCTTAGCTAATAAGAACAGAAACACAATTGTAATTAATAGAAACCACAGCTTAGAAAAAGATCCAAAGAGTGAGCCATGCTGATAGTTTATAACTTAGAAGACTCATCAACACTTAATTAACAGCAGAAGCATTGCAAAGTTAAGTATATTTACAGCTACAAGATGCAGTGGCACCGCAAAGCTGGTCCTATCTGAATTCACTTCTAGTGGTAGCATTGGAATGTTTCATGGGAGAGGTGTGAATTAGTACAACCCAGATCTTGCCTTAATGCCATATCCTGTGCCTTTAATTATATTGCATAAATGTACATGAAAGGTGATATTTAAGATACTGTGTTCTGCTGTTATGGCAACCGATATTCTAAAAAAAAGATATGATAAAAAAATAAGCAAAGGAAAGCTATATAAGAATAAATGCACCATGTTGTTATAGCAACCTTTTAATTACAAAGAGGTTGGAATTACATGTATGATAAGCATTGCTGGGAGCCTGATCCCACATGTGGTTGGGGTCTCTTCTTTCCAGTCATGTGCCAGAGAAAATCATGTTGTATCATATTCTGTACGTTACTCAAAGTTTAACTCTCTTGGAATTATAAGGTGCATTTTACACAAGATGATGGGTAAACATAAAATAAAAATGATGTGTTTGTCCCAGTTTTGTCAATTTATATGGTTGGTGTTCTTAACATCTGTAGTACTTTCAAACCGGTTTTCTTTCTGTATCACTCTTTTAAAAACACATCACATGCAGGGTCCACAAGATTTGTCTTCAAAACCTGAGTTTACCCTGGAAAGAAATACATATCTATATATATATATATATACACATATGCACACACACACACATACATATATTCCTCAGTCTTGTTTTAACTATTCCCAAGTGCCAATCAGTTTGTGTCACCTTTTCCCTCATTATTTTATTCCATCTCTCCTGGTTGTTTCTTTATACCCTCCATTCTCCCGGAGCCGTACTCAACCTGAGATAACAAGCGATTTTGTGCCTGGCAGGGGTGAAGCTATAATTTACAGGAATCTTGAGCAATAAAGGGCTATCATACATTTGTTAACAAATCTGGCCTCTTTGCTGATTTCACTCAGCAAATGCAAGAAAACAGAATGGGGGAAAGGCAGTGTTGAGGAGAGATGTGAGAGAACAGAACTGAGCCAGTAATTGCACTTAAATATATAATGAGACTTCAGCCACTGTATACAAGAACACTCTGAAAACACCCCATTAGCAATGAAGTGATAAAAAAAATGAATCCTTGCAGAGTGCTCCTCTGTCACAAGCCACAGGATCAACATATTTTTTGCTTACTGCAACCAAGAATAACTTCACCATCCTGTAAAGCTCCTTTGAGAGGAGTATTAGGGCCCAGGGCTTCACATGCTTGCTGGGCACGGATGTACTGGGAGAGCAGGGAGCATGTGGGGTTGTTGGTTCCCATTTGCTCTGCCCAGTGCACCAGCATATGATCCAGTCACAGCTAAGTAGTACCCTTTTTATTTGCTTTTATCTGGGACAACATCTATTTCTTCCTCCTATTGACATGTCAGGAAACTGGTTATTCCTTTTATGCAGATAGATACTTGCTTCAAAGCTGAAGCCTTTCTTCTTGCTGTAGGTGATGGGGCAGGATATTCACTCTGCTGAGGGATGTGGCAACTGGTGAAGATGTATTTCAGACTTACTGAATACTGCATGCACCAGTTGTGTGTAGCAAGTGCTGAACCTGCCTTCTTTACAAAAACTGGAGGTTAAATCTGATTCAGGGAGCCAGCAGAGGAACATGGGCATTTGCAAATCCAGCCTACATGGGGAGTGGGATGACAAGTTATCTACAGGAACGGCCAATGGGTGAAGTAGCTGCTGGTCTATCAGAAAGGCACGCGGTGGAGCTGCAGAGACGGAGAAGAGTGCCCTGGACTCCTAGGGGTTATGAACTGTGGCAACAGAAGGACTTAGTCAACACTAAGGGTGGGATTAACCTCAGCAGGGTTTTGCTGTGCAAACGTGTAATGCAAACTATGTCGAGGCTTCTCAACAGGGCTTTATTCCTGCTCATCTTAGAAACTTTTTCACAGACAGTGCAAAACAGCTTTTGAGGTTCTCACTTCACTGGTGAGAAAATGGAGAGAACTGGGAAAGACACCTTGTTTCTGGATGTTAGCTGGGTATGAGCTAACCTGTAAATTTTAAATAGTGAATATAGCCTGCTGGGCCTCACTAGAAAGCACTCATCTTGAGAAAGAGAAAGGTTTACAATGGGAAGATGTGACCCTTGAGTATCAAAGTTATCACAGGGAAATGCAGTGATCACATATTTGCTAGCCTCAGGTACAGCTCAGCTTTGAGGCATCTTTGGCTGTGCTGTGGGTTTCAGAGGGTCCGCAAGCAGGCTGAGGGCTGGTACATAGTTTTTCTATTAGTGCAGGCATTTTTGTGGAAAAGTTCATTTCTCATCAAATCTGGAAGCAGAAGCTTGTTCAGTTTTTATTTATTGTTTGTCCATAGTTACAGCCAGCGTTTGTTTAGATGTGGTAGGTGGTTCTTTTTTTTTTTTCAGTTAAAGGCTCAAACAATCTCAGTCTGGGTTTGTTCATTTTCTACCAGCAACTATATGGGTAAAAAAACAATTTTCCAATCATTTCTTGTTCTTTCTCCTGCATTTTGATGTCTGTGATTCATTGGCACAGCCTTCTCTTTACACTCAAAACAACAGTGATTTTACATTTTCCCAGTTCTTCCCTTCTCCTGTTTATCCTCTCATTTTTCCTATGTCACCTTACACCTCCTTCAATGCCCTCACTTAGTGGGGGGACTTTACCTTGTGACATTTTGGTTTTGCTTCAAGTTTCCAAAGCTGCCAAAGACCACGTGCTCTCCAGTCATGACTCCAGAAGCTTGTGGGTCTCCCAGGGAACTGCTGGCATATTTGCCAGCCCCTTGCAAAGATACTAGATACCATTTTTGACACCTGAGAGTAACCTGCCCATGTTCAGGCAACTTAATCCCTTATGAAAATCAGCACAATGGTTTCACTTCACTTATGGAGATACAGATATATCCATTTCACTATGTCCATCCTTTGTACAGATGGGAACAATCCTATCCCATTTCAGAGCTTCGTTATGTGTTTATTCATTCTAGGGAAGGTACTACTGTAACAACTGCATAAGAAAAATGTCATTCACAAACAAAAACAACTAAATCATTACTGACACTGAATACAGGACTCATCAGTAGGTGGGTGGTGGAAGTGATGGTTCTATTTTGACCACTTGGCATCCACCTGCACCAGGCAGAAAAGGGGTACATATATGCACTCAACACACTAAGCCTAGCTCCAAAGTCTGAAGAGATTTCACTGGAGAAGAGAGGCACCTCTCTTTCCTTTTCATTGCTTTGTTAAGTTTGACCACCCCTTGCCTGGAAAGGTAAGGCTAGCTTAAAGTGTAAGTGGTAGGAGAACTGTTTACATCTTTGTTTGTTTACTGAGATCTTGAAATGCCTGTACAGAGCAGTCTGCTCTCAGAGCCACTGAATATATTAAATTCCAACAAGACACCTCTCTAATCAGAACTGAAAGACTGGCTTCAGAAAACAAATGGGATATTATTTTGTCATAATGGTGTTTCATATTTATATCACTACCTCTGAAAGGAATTGCAACAAAAAAAAATCAAGGGAAGAATATTTAAAAAAAATATGTCCTAAATGGTTGATGATCCTCAGCAAGCAACCTGTCCAAAGAAGGTAAGATCTCTTTGCCAGTTTGACAACTGATCTATAATGTTGTTCTACTTGGTTAATGTTCCTATCCCCTCCCAACTCTGCCTTGTAGATTTTCTAGGAAACTTCATGGAAAGAGAATTCTCATTGTCACTGTGTCCCTACTCTGGTCATTTTCAAGACAGAATTTAGCTGAGCACTCCTTGCACAGACTGCTAATGCCTTCCAGGAGCAAGCCCAGCATTTTCTAAAGGGGTCCAGATCACAGGCTATATACATCCTTAGCTAGAGTACACGATTAGGAGGGGCATACAAGGGACCTTGGGAAACCCAGTCTGTCTTCCCACCACTATTTCAGTCTTCACATTGCTGTAATTTGGCCCAAGTGCTGTTGCACATTCATCAGCTGCTCCATGTCCAATTCTAATCCACTCCTGATATGAGCCATTTCTTTTTTAAAGGTTTTTCTATAAGGTCTTCTTTAAAGTTTCTTTAAAAGTTTCTTGATTATTCTGTCCTTTTACGTTGCTCCCTGAAGAAGCCTTAGGGGTGTGGGACCCACTGCAGAGTTATTGCATCCATGAAATATCCTTTCTATGCAGTGATGACACGTCTCTCGAATAGTGAACTGGCTTCAAGATGACTGAGCATGGATGAACCAGAGCAAATCAGAAGAAGGTAAAGTCCTCTGTGAGTGTGGTATCTTCAGGGAGCTACAGGGTAGGGTTTTGCTCATGCCAAAGTGAAAACATTAGTTTGAAGAAAGTTGAGTATGATTAATTTTATTCTAGTTTCACACTGATTGGATGGTCACCCAGACATACATAAGATCATCTGATCATCTTCTTCCTAACTGTGTCTGTGATCTTAACTGAATTTCTCCTGCCTCTAGAGCTGGAAATTAGCTTTTATTACTGAGTTTGCTGTTTGCCTCTCTTATTCAGCATTCCAATGGGCTTCTGAGAGTGAGCTGCAGGATATGTGATGCATGTGTTCATGTACATCTGCCTTGTTCTAGAGAAGTTCCTACTAAAAAGCAACAGACAGCTTATTTGATTCAAAGTTCTACTATTAGGTAGTTTCGATCACTAGGGGTAAAAGAAGTGTTGGTAGGATTGCCTGGTGCTAGTGACAAGGATGTGTGACTAGCCCAGCAAGTTCTGCTGGAAGGAGAAGTGCCAGCCAGTGTGCACATTGGGCTAACACAGGGAGGAAATGCTGTGACATTCAAACTGGAACAGCAACGTCACAGAAGCTTATATAAATGTTCTGGGATTAGGGCAAAGCTTCGCAGAATGCAACAAGAGATTTAATCAAAATTGACATTTTCCAGTATAACTGAATGACAAAGGAGGCAATTGCTGCTGCCAGCAGCGGAGTCAAACCCCAAGCAAAAGTGTATTTGTGGTGGGTTTTAAAAGCTGACTGTTCAAGCTCCCAAACTTCCTTTCTCTGGAAGAGAGAGAGGTATGTCACGAGGATGGATCACCTTCTGTGTGTCCTGTTTCTCATATTCTTTCCATCCATCACAGGGCAATACTGGATGTAGGATCCTATGCCAGAAAAATCTTTGCTTAGTCTGTTCCAACACAGCAGTTCTCTTAATTATCAGACTCACCAGCTGTCTCAGAGAGGATTCTTTACAGGAGACTTAGAAAATATCACTTAATTGTGATGAAAAGAAGGGCTTGGACGAAAGCCTCAAGATATCTGAAGGTGCACAACTGAGTAATAAGAAAAAACAGTCATAGAGCTTTTCATGGCTTCCCTCTGGCATCATCTCAGTGGGCAGAGCTTTGCTGGCAATATTTTTTAACATAGGCTGCAGCTGTGACCTAGCCTCTTGCTCCAACACAGAGGTTCTCAGACTGTGTCCCACAGAGCACGTGGGACTGGTTGCCAACAGCAGCTGCCTGCTTACATGGTTCTGGCTCCATCTCTTCACTTCCAGCAGCTACAGATGAGTTAGAAATAGTTACAAATACATTTAAGTACTCTCATAATGGTACTTTCCCATACAGGCAATTACTGTCATTGACATGGGGATGTAATATATTTCAGAGGATAAAAAAGGCACTAGCTGTACACTTGCAGATAGTAGTGCTGAAGGTCCAGGAAAGCTCTATATTAAAAAAAAAAAAAATTCAGTATTAATACAAAGAAACCCTATTATAAGGACATCATAATTAGCTGGAAATGCTTAATCTTTTCAGGTCACTGACTCCTATCATTGCAAATACCCTTTGGGTTTCTGGATGTCAGCTAGACCTAATAAAGTCTCTAGGTTCACTAATTCTCATGCTAATAATGTTTTTAATTTGTTGTATTCTTTTCATAGCTCAGTATTTAGCTTTCAGAGCTGCAAGTATCACTTCTCCCTTTAAAGGAGGCACTGCCTGGAAAAAAAAAGGTATTAAGGTAGTAATTGCATGATTTGTACATCAGCTTCACTTAGTTAAAAAGAGAACAAAAGAGAAATTATTTTTCTTTCTGTCAATGTCACAAACTAAAGAAACAGATCTTAGAGGCAAGCTGCATCCTCTTTTTCTCATGCTTGGCAAATGAGACTGCACATGCTTCATGCCTAGATGTACACATCCAGGAGGCTTACTGTAAACCATTCTCACTAATGTCTTCTCTTGCCTCACAAGCTACACCCCTATACTTGGACTAGCACTGAACTTCATCCAGTAGACATGAAGAACCATCTGAGCAATAAGTTGATCAAAGGCACAAACATTTTCTCAAATCTTCTTTATCCTGAGATTTCTTTGCCCTGCATCAAGCTTCCCTTAGAAACTCTAGGACAACCTGACAGCTTACATCAGCTGCCAGTAGCCCAGATCAATCCATGAGTAGGACAAGAATTGCTGTGATGTAGCTATATCACAGCCACTCCATTTAATTTGGTTTTGTCTGCATTCTCCATGATGAGGAGGCACGCTGCAAGAATGAGAGAGTTAAATCTACAGCAGTAAGGACTGGATTCAAAACACTGAATTCTTGCCAGCAAACACAGGGGAAGATGAGTTAGCCCAGGGTAAAAGGGTAATGGCTTTGAACATCATTTAATATTTTATTTTTGCTGTTGGGAATAGGAAATGTCAACAAATGCTTAAGACAATTGATTTCAAGACAGAGAGAAGTCAATGATGTTTTAAACGTCACTTTTCAGCAGATGTGGATTACAGTGTAACTGGATTTCATCACTGAAAGAAAAACAAACCCTTCTATGATTTATTCTCTGTTGCTATTGGTTGTTCTGCTGACCTTTACAAATAGAGGTTAAACCTTTTCTTCACTGTAATCAGTGCGACTTTCACTGCCACACTGAACGGAGGTAGTCTGTCAT
>VZTO01004360.1:0-25547 GCA_013400615.1 Syrrhaptes paradoxus
AAGTACAAATAAAATATTAAAAAAACTAAACATCTAATCACAAAGGAAATGATCCTTCAGTCTTGGTTTGTCACACACACAGACACACCCACACAAAAGGTAAGCTGTAACAATTTACTCCATGAATTTCTATTTTGTGTTTGCATATTTTTACTTCTTCAACAGTGCCTACTGAAGCCAAAATGTTCAGTAATCCAACTTAAATACAGCTCATCCATCTTTTCCAAAAAAACTTCCTCTCCTATCCCTGTCCACACAAAAATCACAGCTGCTAATATCCTATGGCATTGCTTCACAGATTCTCAGGAGGCATCCATGATCCTATAATGCACAGAATAAGCATATCCATAGAACTTAAAAGATACGAAAGCATTAGTGTGAACACCACATATAATTTCAGACACCCATGATTAAGCCAGGTAAACTGTATCTAGAATAGGCACAAATGAGGACAACAGAATCCTGCAAAGTGTCGAGTGTCCTTCTTATAATGGCTACAAGAGCTTGAATTGCTTTAATACACACAGCACAGACTCAGAAGGAATATGAATGTCATCTAAAAAATGAGGGGGAGAGGAGAGATGGAGAAATTAGTTGTGCCAACACTGTTCTTTTACTTAGACAAGAACAACATGAATATAAACTGACCTTAAATAGATTTAAACTGAGGAGTGGGAAGTTCGGCTGCACACTATGACAAAAGCCCTACCTTCTTTAAGGAGAAAAGACTTGGTGGAATTAGAAAGGATACTGTATCTTACAGTTAGAAAACATAAGCATACTAGACTTGAAAACTCATGGAATACAATACATACAATATTGTGTCTAGAGTCTTCTTGAAAAAACTAAAGCTTTTAATGAAAAGCTTTGTAAAATGTTAGCTTTTATCCTAATGTTAATACTTTCCACTAGCTTTGGAAATCCCCTTTATCTTGTTCATAGTCGTATTCTGAAAGGCTTTTCCTTTTTCAGATCCTTCTTCAATTAAATCTGTGAAATCATTAGTTATTTCCTACAGCCATTTTAATGCTTTTGTTGACCTTTTGACATCCATTTACCCATTAGATATGGGCTTAAGCTCTTCCTTTTCCTGTAGGAATTCAGAGCTATAAATTGCAGACAGATCTGCCAAGCTACAGATGCTCTGGCAAACATACTTACGGGGTTCAGCTCTTCAGTTACAGAAACGCTGAGGTAACAGCTTTTCCTAAAGCAGAGGATACTTCAACAACACTATTACAGAATGCACATTTTTCAACACTGGCATAGCTATTGCAAATAATGTATCAAGTTAAGTCAAAACTTACAATTTTGAATCAAAAAGCCTTCATAAATTTTATGGATCTTTCCAACTCTGCAATTTGCAGTGCAAATGTAGGTGCATTTTGAGTGATGGAGAAGACAGGGGAGCACAGAAGCCTTATTCTAAGGTACTTCCCAAATACATTATTCCACATACTTCTTCTCTTACGGAGGGAAGTCCCCCTTCTGTACCACCATGTTCAACAACTATATTTACACATAGTATAAACAAATGTGTTCAAACTAGCACAGGCCCTAGTCACAGAAGAAGATGGGCTGCTTTTTAAATTACTTTTTCCACAACAGAAGTAGGAAAGTCCTATCCTTCACATTAAAGCTCATTAAGTTTAACTTCAAAATCTTTGTAGTCAGGTAAGGTGACTGAACCATGAAGTTTGCCTTACTTAGATAAGGAAGCTTCTAAAGCTAACTCAACATTTAAAAAGTGACTTCTGTCAAGCTTTACATGTAATCATTTAACAAAGTTTAAATGTGTACTTAAGTGTGAATAGTGAAAGGAAAAACACGGTTTAAACTACACCATAAAACACAGTTTTACATGAGAGATGGGTCCATTAGTGACAAACATTTTAGAATTAAAGCATCTCAGCATACAGTGAACAGAGAATAAAACAAACTTTCAAGTTGCTTAAGGAAATAAGTAGAAATACCTTACTGTCAAGCTTTAGTATGACTCTTCCAAGCCCTCTGACAGGCCGCGGAGCAAGAGCTTCCTGACGTTCAGTCACAAAATTTTCAGCAAGTTGCCACCAACTTTTGCAATGGTTTTCCATGAAGTTCAAAACTCCAAAATGAACCACAAGTTTTTTAAGTGCCCAAACTATAACCAAAAGAAGGAAAAATTAAGTATTAGAGATTTCAGAGGAGCACCGTAAGACTACACACCTATTCTATTCTGAAAGACCTATGAAAAAGATTCTTGAGTTTTATTTCCTCATTAGAAATCACTTTCAGAATTTTCAAGTGGTTTTAGTACTAATCTCCTCCCTCGCTTTACAGCCGTGCTTAGCCACACGGATTTAGATGGCAGTAGAAGAAAGGTGCCTGTGCACTACCTGATTATGCAGCTAACAGACTTGAGTAAGGTCTGGGATAAGCAGGTGCCATTCCACGATTCTAGTACAGTGGGTTTATCACATTTACACATATACACCACGCCACATGACTACACGTAAAACACCACATTCAGAACTTAACTATGTTACACACAAAAGAAAATGTTCGACCTTAATTCTTAAGTTTTAGGCCTCCTGTATTGTTAAAGCTGTATCTTTGCTTTAAGAACAGACATGACAGTGTGCCTCATTTCACAGTAAAGAAGTGTTCATTTAAACCTTCAACTGAAATACTACTGATTCATTTTTCTTTTAAACATTATTTTGAGATCAACTTTTTATCTTGGCTTGAAAATTACAACACAAAGCTTCAGAAAAATTCATACTTTACTCAAAACCAGACAACAGAAACAATTTTTACAAAAAGAAGCATTTTGCTACCACAGACAGCTTTTCTCCAACACTCCTCACATATATCTACTGTAAAATAAAGAGCTTCTCAACAACACTAGAAACGTCTAGCATTACAGTTACAGAAATAAAAGCTAATTAACATTTACTTGCCATGAAATAAAGCCCAGACTTTTACATAAGACTTATGGTTCAAATTCTGTGATGGCACTGCTCTTCCTCACTTACTGAGTATATATGCAAAACTTGTGAAGCGTCACAATCAGGAATGTAAAAGCAAAAAAGCATGATACATATGAAACTTCCTTTGGAGCTAATAGACCTTTAATAGTAATGAAATATTTGCCATATTCTTTTTTTATTCAACAAAATGTTACACCACTCAAATTATCTGTTGTCTCATTAGAGGAAGAAAAGGAAATAATCTTCCAAAGCCACGGGTAAATTTAACATCAGAACAGATGAGTTAATTCATATTAAACACAAAGATTTGTATGACAACTGATGTTACTGGAGTATTGATGCAAACATGTCAGTCACAAAAACATAATTACAAGATACATCAGCTTAAAGAATCATCATTATTATACGTAGCAGTTACAGACTGAAAGGTCTCACAAACCACTCCTTCCATGAACTACTGATACACAAACCTCTAAACAAAATTACGCTGCATCCCCAAATACTGAAAACTATGGTTCTAAAGGAAAACAAAGTGAAACTATTAGCAACAGAATCAAATAATTCTCCTAACGTCTCCCTACTTTTTTTTTAAAAACAGAATTTAGTAACAGTAAACATTACATATAGGCAAAAAATTACAGTTGGTGTTAAAAATTCTACTTAGTGAAATAACCTTCTGTGAAAATGCCAGCTGTTCTCCTCCAATTATACCATGTTTATAGCAACACTGAACTTCCCATCATCACATTCAAGTGCACTTTTAATAAAGTTTTTTTTATTATGAAAGACTGCTCTCCAAATTAGATTCATTACTTACTGACACACATCAACACCACTACAATTCCCTCATCCTCAAAAATTCACATCATGCTTCTACTTGTAGATGTGTAAAATGACACACATAGCAAAAAAGTTAACTTTTAATATCCACAGGGCATTTATCAAAGTCCCACAAGAGCCTATTATCTATAAGCCACTTGTGTAACAGTTCACATTCTTCTCCATGGAGAACCCATTCAACAATTTGCTGACATTTGGTTTACTTACCCTCTGGCACCACCATGTGGCAAATATGGGACTTAGTCTCTTTAAGAACCTGAATAACACATCTTTCTACTAAAGATCACGTGGCAAACATACAAAAAAGGAGAAAATACAGTCCAAATGCCAGCACCTAACTTACAGGCTAAAGTTCTGTATGACGAAACAGAACTCATGGTAAACACACCAGCTGCTGCACAAGATTGCACTTTACAAGGTGAACAACATACCCAAAATGGCATTCTAACCTTCTGCTATTATTTAAAATCGCTTAAATAATATCTTCTAAGTCACTAGTATTCTCAAAATTAATTTCTATTTTGGCATGAGTTGATTGTTTGGGTAGCTATGTTAGACCTAATGCCTGATAGCAGCAGTATTCATCCACCTCAGTTACAGTAATGTGCACTTCAGTCTAGATTTGTCCGGCTCAACCTTAAAGCCATTCATTATTGTCTGCCTAACTGCAAAACTACTGCATTCATTTTTCCTCCCACCCAGCTAGGTATTTCTAAACAGTGGTTAAGTTGCTCCTTTTCAATAAATTAAGCCATGTAAGCTCTGTTCTAGTAAGCCTAAAATTTATTTTCTAATCCCTTTATCATCTTTCTGATGTATTTATGTATCACCACTTCCCATGATGCCCAGATACCCACACTGGGCACTTTCTTCTGTAGTAACTACACTGGAACAAAACAAAGCTCCAACCCCTCTCTCCTGTTTCCCTGGACTCAGCTATTCATATGCCTAACCATCACATTACCCTTTAGCTGCTGCTCCAGTGCCACAGCCAAACATGCAGCTGTTCCTTCCACCATGCCTCTCAGAGTTCACAGCCCCTCGAATGTGTACACATGGCCCCACAGTCATGATTTCTAGATGCACAACTGGATGGTTTATGATGGCCTTGTGTGTTGGGTGTAAATCACAAGGTTTTGGTAGCAGGTGGCTGCTCGGGTGACCTCCACAGTGAGAGACCAGGGGCTGCTTCTGCCTGAGACAGTTCCAGATGGCTCCACAATGGACTCAAAGGCCAAAGATGAGCCCATGAGGCACGGGTGTGGTGCCTCTGTGAAAACAATTTAAGGAAGTGCAGAAAATACTTGAGAGTGAGAAAAGGAGGGAACACAGAGAGAACAAGTGAGTAGAGAGGAAGAAAGAACAGAGGGATGAAGAGAGGGAACAAGAGGGCCAGGGAAGCAGAAGCGCTCCACGGTGGAGCAGACACACCACTCAGAGGGACCATGGCCTATGAAGGACCCATGTCAGGGCAGGTAAACCTCCTGAAGGGACTGTGGCCTAGGGACAAGGAGATGCCTGAGCTGGTACCTTCCCAAAGGGACCGCAGCTCATGGGTGAGCCCACACTGGAAGACAGGAAAAGAGTGACTGGCTCTGCGGGTACTTGGCTGCCAGCTGGGGCCACCCCACTTCATAAAAGGGAAAATAGCCACATTTAAGTGTTAAAATACATTTTAAAATGCTGAAAAAATAGCATTTTAACTTAAGTTTAGAAAAAATCCAAGCAAGTCAGGAAACTCACTTTGTTTACAGTAGGGGAGTGGAAGAAATGCCTTCAGATTCACAGTAGCTCATGCCTATTTCCAGAGTTCCTGCCTTCCCTATTCACCCCCCAAAACAGTACTGGAAAAAGTGGCATTTATTTTTAAAATAACCTCTTCAGAGAGCAATCATAACTTGCTTGATACACAAGAGAACAGATGTATCTAGATACAAAGCAACAAAACTAATTAACCTCAGAGCTAGAATTAGAATCAAACTTATGACTTGTCTGCAGAGCCTAGCAACCCATTTTTAATTGAAATTAAAAGTTAGCATAACCTGTACTTCAGCACTGAATAACAGTTAAAATATTCTTTATCTATATGTGCAAAAACATAGAAGACATGACATCAAGAGAAAGAAAAACAAAGTACTCTAAACCAAAAGTGTTCTTACAATGTAAGGTATGGCACTAAATTATTCCAGGTAACTACAATAGCCAACAGACAAAGCAATTTTACAGTGTTGTTCACTACATGGTAACAGACAGTGTGCATCAGTCTTCCTAACTGAAGCTACAATTCATCTTGTCTTAACTAAAAGTCTTGAAAAAGTTTTAATTTAAAACTCACACAAGCCTACAAGCCTTTCCTTCTATTGCATTTATCACAAAGCCTAAGGCTATCTAAAGTCATCATTTAACATGTATTTCTAATGAATGGATTATTACCTGCAAAAGGCACCGGCAATAGCTGCACAATCCAAAAATTTAGCCAGATCTGGACGATGACAATGGCCCACACAAGTGTAACAAAGTAAATATCACTAGTTTTCTTTTTTCTAAGAAAAGATGCAATCTCAGGTCTTTGTCTGCTCCCAGAAGAAGATGAAGAGGAGAAAGATGATGAAGCATGTGGAGGCTGATCACCTTCTTTTGCCCCTAAAATAAACAAATGCAAACAAAGAAGTGGAAATTATCACATCAATGTTCACCACAGAACAGAATATACTCCCTAGTCCCAAATTCATCTTTCTTTTTGGTTTTTTTCTTTGTTAGTTTGGGGATTTTTTTTTTAATTTCTTTAAAAGACAGAGACTGCCCTGGCACTGATCTGAGCTTTGAAAAGCTAAAACAGGGCTGTGTAAGCTCTCCCACATCATGCAGAACCATGCCAAGCAGTGCTGGGAGAAGGAGAGAAGATGCTATAGCCTCTAAACCTCCTGTCACTGCAGGTAGGTTACAAGCCAAATACATTTTGCCAAAGAACTGTGAAACCCTGAAAAACACAAAAGTATAATTCACTTCTAAAAGAAATCTAAAGTCCTAAAAGAAATCTTTCTCTGTACTTCAAGTACTCAAAAAAGAAATCCGAGTTGATCAAAGCTCATTTAAACAAAAAAAAGATACAGCTGCTTACTATACTTTTTCTTTTCCTGAACATTCACATCGCAAACATAGCACTCACACTGCAATCCTAAACTACTTACTTGTGCAACATATTTTAGTAACAACAGCAAACATAAATTAGTGAGCAACAAATACTGTCATTCTCTCATCCATAAATTAGTAAACATGAAATTCGATTAAAAAAATGTGAACTGATGTGTTAAAGGCACTTATAAATAAACGGTATATATTCATTTCACGCAAAAATATTATGCCCAAATTAAAATTCTCATATAGAGAACATAGTAACTTATGTATCTGACTTTTTAGTTGGTAAATCTGCCTAGTATGGCCAACACCAAATCCATCTTCAGTCGTTGCATGTAGAATCTCTCCCTGAGAACACCAATATAATTTTTTACTGAAGCCAAATGCTGGTGGCAAAAATGCACACACTTCCCACACACCATTACTTAAGAAAAACGTGCAGCCATGGTGGAACAACACACACACAAGAAAACCTGAAGAGTTACTCTAAGCTGAAGAATAAAAGGCAATTTGTTATGTTGGTACATACTCCAGCAGGTAAGCAATGAACACAACTCTTTCACTGGATTTGTGTCACATCAACACCAACCACTTTCCTCCCACAAAGAAAAACCGCTGTAAAAACTATATTACAATATACTACATGCATAGCAGTCAAACAACTCATGTTCCACACATGCGGTCTTAGCTGCAATGTGTCACTTAAAGCCATTCTAGCCTAAAGCATGACAGCAAGGGTGTACCAAAAGACAAGATGGTTTTCTCATACGTGTACAGTAGTGGTAAGTGATAAATTCTGCTGCCTCATACACTGGACAAGAACTCTTCTTTTGTTGTAGAAATCTGCACTGGTGTTCTACGAGTAACAGGAACTATTTTTAGAGCTTATAAACACTTCCCCACCATACTAATACAATAATGCAGATCTACTGATTCACCCAATTGATTGACACGGGATGATGACAGAAACATCACCTGGTTGCTGAAAACATACTGAGTGGAACTTCTGAACATTCCCAAAGGAATTACATCATGCAACCTGAAAGAAGGAACTCTGAAAGAAGCTAAACACAGCAAAAGCTTCAGGTAGAGTGCTTCTTGGCAAATCAGTTCGTGTCTCAAAGGCACGAAGGGCAGACCCAACATACAAACTACACTTTAGAGAAAAATAAGTTAATTTTTCACAAGGGAAATGGAAGTGACCTGTAAACAGAACTTCTCCTAAAAATACAGACTGTTTTTATCATAAGAAATAGAGGATCTATCATTCCCCTGTACTTCTCAGTCTATTTTTAATAAAGCAGAAGAGTACTAATAGAAACAAATGGATCCAGCTTACGATGCAATAAAGGAATACAAATTTGAAAGCTGTATATCCATAATTGAGAATATCCCCCTAACCAATTCAACTTACTCAACATTTTCTTCTTACTTTTTGTGCTCCAAAAGTAATATAATAAAAATAGGAAATAACATGACAACAAGCAGAAATTCTAATATTTATCAAAGGGAAGGAGGTGCTAAAAGCCAGAATAGAAAAAACAAACGAATTTAATATGAAGTCTATGTCTCAAGATTTAAGTTATCTGACACTTTTTGCCGCAAAAGCCATTATTAGAGTCACTTCTATGAAAGAAAAAAGAATATTACTTCTTTTAGTGATGAAGAATGTGATCCACATATTGGTGCAATGAAGAAAACCTTAACTGAGTAATCAATTAAACGGCCTCATTCTCTTAGAGTTTCCCCATTAACTTAAGCAGACTGCACGCAAAATGCAAAACACAGATGGGAAAGAGCTGACGGGGGAAAAAAAGAATTATTTTTTTTGTAAAGAAAAACAAAAGACCAAAAACTCCTAGGGGATCCAAAGACAATGAAGCTTTTTCAGAACACAGTTCCACACCACTCTAATCAAAACTAAATTGGCACCACCAATGACCCAGTATTCTCCCCACGATGAACGCAGATCAAAACTGCCATTCAGACGACTGTATCGTAGGCCAGTTCACAAAGTTGATCCACCCAAAAAACCCACCAAACTTTGCAAATGAAAAATCCCTTTTTTTGGCAAGATATGCTCTCCAAACCAAGGCATGAGTACCTTGTCAACACAAAAAGGAAAAAAGAGAACAATGAATATTCATCAGAATATTGATTTAGAGTAACTTCGGGTTCTGTTAAGACCCCATTTAGTGTTCATTATATTTTTAGAGATGAAAGCTAAAAAACACCTATCTTCCAACTAATGAAAGTATGACAGTCTTTCCGAATGGCTAACATAATACCCAGTAAAGAATTCTAGCAAAATCAGAATGTATAGCACTTATTGGAACATAATAAAACCACCAAAAAAAAGTCAGTTTTCCAGGCTGTCTTAGGATATGTTCTTTCCTTTATCAATATGTTCTCTGTCATGTCAACTTCTTGCTGTCATAGCATTTTGAACTATTTTCACCCCTTCCTTACTAAAAGGGAAAGGAAGAGCAGCATAAACAAGAAGGCAAGTATCTGTATCTCTATGGAGCAACTTATCAGAATAAAATGTTTAGAGTCAGATGAAATGGTGATTATATTATTATTAATGAAAAAAAGTTTTCCAGAACACCAGGATGAAGATACCCCTTCATGAATAACTACATGTTTCTGTAATTTCAAGAGAAAAAAAAAATTTAAGAAACCAAAGAAGCGGGGGCAGTGAAGGGAGGGCAAGAGGCACAACTAGACTACATTTAAGGATTTCAGTATCTATCATACTCAACCCAACAAGACAATAGAATCTTGCCTACAAGGCAGCTACCAAAATACTGCAGTGGTATCTGCTTCTTAAGTTGCAGACTTCTCACTTGCTGTATATGCTGGAAATTCTTGGGACACCAGGAAGGACAACTCAGACCACCTGCACTGGTATCATTAAACTCCTCACCTCCAACACTAAAAAACAGTGCCCAACAACAAAATAAGGAAAAACAGGAATGTTCAGAAAAACCTATAAGATCAATACAGCTTATTCCCCCCCCCTTTTTTTCCCCCCCATGAACAAATTTAAGCATAAGAACAGTAAAAACATGAAGCATTGATTGTTCTATAATTGATGCAATACAGTATAAACACTGTTACTGCTACTGACAGCCTTGACAACCACTGACATATTTTGAATATGTATAAGGAAGATCCCCTCCTGAAGTCTGCTATCCACCTAGCTGAAGATGTGAAAACTTTCAAAATCTTACACTTCTCATAAAATAGGTATGTGTTATATTACAAGTTCCAAAGTGAGAAAAAAAAAACATCCAAAAATCACTGCAGAGGAAAACCAAAAGAGTTACAGTTTCTTAACCTCCAGGTAAAACCTTTTGCTGTACAAGAACCATGTTTCACCACCATTCACACATAAGATCCAAACCAAAGATGATCAAAAGGATGCTTAACACATATCACAGAGCAGAATGCTAATTCCCAACAGATTGTTGGAAAACTATTTGAACTATTATTAGGAGTAAACAGGAAATTCCATATTTGTTCTTCTCCTGCTGTGAAGAAAAACAACAGAATTTGCAAAATAAAAAAAACCATCTGGTTAAGTGTCTGGAGAAAATAAGTCAAAAAACATTCACTATAAAAGACGCCTTTGTAAAACTGCTGTAGTTTTCTTTTGGCCAAGAGAAGTTACAACTTGAAAACATAAAAAAAAAAACCCTGCCTTAAAAAAGAGAAAAAAATTAAAATAGTAAATTTAAAAAACATAAAACAACAAACAAGAACACAACCACTTACATAGTACATTTATGGGAGACTGTTGCTTGACCAGATGTTCAAAATCGAGCTAAAAAAAAAAATCTCATTTCTAAAATTAAAGATTAGAGACAGCAATATAAGAGAACTGTCACCATAATGGTCTGTTCTCAAATTTCAGGACATACATCCATAGGGTTCTTTATTCATTTTGATTATAGTGATGTAAACCATAGAAATAAAGATAAGAAAAGAATAAGTTGTCTAAATATGCCCTTTTTTGTAATTAAAAATGAGTATGCTTTCAAGTACAGCTTACATTGACATATTTAAAATCAGGTGTGTTTACACTTCATCAAAAGATTTCTGAAGAGCTTGTTCTACACCGTTTCACCTGGTGGCTAAGTAACTTTTTAGTTCCACGAATGGTAGCCTTTAGACAGAAGTTTCTAAAGCCACATGCTCAAAGCATTCTCTCCTTCACAATCATTATGTTTCCTTTTCTGGAGTGTGATTTACACATTACAGACAATATTAACAATGTACTGTCTTGAATTAGGTGACTCAGACACAGACACCTTAACATTTAAGTTTTGGAAGTTCAAATTCTGTCAAGTTGAATGACTTGTTTTGTCTACTTGCAGGAAATGTATAAAACCCTTCAATTTCCAGAGATTCCCTAATAGCTTATTTTTCTGGTATCATGTTCCATCAAAGGCCTACCAAGAAAAATTATGGTAAGGTTCAAAAGCAGTGATGGACATTTAAACACCTTCTTTGCAACTCTTTCAAACCATTTTTACAGATTTCTAGTTGTCTTACAGCAAGTGAAAGTATCATGGCTCAAGCTACAATGCCAAGTAAACTCACTACAGGAAAGACTTTGAAAATGCCATAGTTAAACAGAGAACAAAGACTTTTTTGTCACTATGATGTACACAAAAATTATTTTAGTCTATCTGTACCTGGTCCAGAAACACCGTCATTTATTATGATCCCATAATAATCAAAAGAACGCTAGGGAAAATTAAAAAAATAATAATAAAGCATAGGAAAAAAACCATACTCTCATTCTGGAAAAAAAATAATTTATTCTAGTCAGGCCTTCTAAATGTACAGACAGCCTTGTAAACCATCATTTGAAAGACAGCTTTTATATTAACATCTTCATAACAGTTTTTAAAACAGATACACTTGTTTCACAAGGTAAGTATATATGTGCTCTTTTAGAAAGGATGTAAAGGAGGAGGACTATTTTGAAATTTGTTCTTAATTCCCTCCAATTTCATGCCTTCAGAGCAAATTCAAATGTTTTCTTACAGAGTATTCAGTCACCTGAGGGTTGTGAGGAACATTCATTATTGGACTCATCTTCTGTCATTGAAATTGCCATGGCAATTGTTGAAGCAGCAATGGAAATCATCTGACCAGGAAGCTCTGCCCCTGTAAAATATATATGTGTATGTAAATAAAGAAAAGCTTTAGTCTTAAAATGTTTCATTTATTGCTCAATACCCACCAAAGCTGTCAAGCACCAGAAGTTATATGGATAGACACTGCTAGTTTTTAACACAGATTATATTTAGTCAATACTACAATACACCTGGAGCCAAAACACAAAACCAGTTATTTGCTTAGCACCTTCCTTGCTAATGAACTGCTACCGACCAAGTCAGTCACAGTTGCCAGCAGTCTGATTCATCTAAAAATCTCTATACCAGATAATCAACTTTACTAACCAAGATTACAACGACTTTCAAGAAAATTGAAACAAACAGCAAGACAAGAAAAAGGTTTCCCAAAATAATTATAGAGCAAGTACTAGAAAGAAAAGCTAAAAGATGGTAAATTTAGACTAGACATTAGGAAGACATTCTTTACTGTGAGGGTGGTGAGACACTGGAACAGGTTGCCCAGGGAGGCTGTGGATGCCCCATCCCTGGAGGTGTTCAAGGCCAGGCTGGATGAGGCTTTGAGCAACCTGGGCTAGTGGAGGGTGTCCCTGCTCATGGCAGGGGGGTTGGAACTTTATGATCTTTAAGGTCCCTTCCAACCCAAACCATTCTATGATTCTATGACATTTGATTTTATGCAAAATTGACTCACAACAGGCAAAACTTTTCCCCAAGTCTAAACACAACCCATAGTTCCAAGAAACTGGTATTTTAAAAATTAATGACTGGATAGAAGAAATCTGCTGAATGGAGTTGTCTCAGCTTTTCTCATACTCAATATTACAGGAGCTACTAAACCCGTATTGCTCATTTCTGTCACAATTAGCTTCTAATTTAAAATATCCTGGTCTTTCCTTACAGTGGAAACTATAGATAGGATTCTGTAAACTTAAGCAATTGGGCTTGATAATAAGAGTCACTACTGTGCTATGGAAAAGAAACATCAGTACATTGCAATGATTTTCTGTAAAGAATCAAACAATCACTTCAACATACATAAACCACTTTGAAACAAACCTACTAAAAATCTTATACTAAATGCTTACAACCTGTACGATATTGAATTTATATTAATACAATCCGGATTCTTTCACTTGGCTTTACAGAAATTTTGCCTCCAACTATGAAAGAAACAGTGACTCGTTCCTTACCGGAAGACTCCTTTCCATTCTGCTGTTCATGCAACATGCCTACAGTCATCAGAACAACTATAACCAGAAACACAGGAATTCTCCAGGAACCTGCCACAGAAGCTGAAAGACACAGGGTTTTTGGTTTGGTTTTTTTTTTAACAATAAAAATTATGCCATTAATAAACTCTACGTTTTGCAAAACCAAGAAAGACACCACATCAAGGAGAACAATCCGAGAAGAAACTAAGAAGTGTTATAAAGCAAACAAGTTTTCTACATTCATGGAAAGGAAGAATAGAAAAAACAGGTGAACAAAGTTCTCAATGAATAAACCAAGTTGTTAACATTCCTAACATCAGTACTTTAAACTATGCCGATATAGAGAATGATTTTAAAAACAACATGCCAAATTACATGAAAACACACAGAAAATAAAAACTTTTTAGATATCAGAGGCAAATCAAGTTCCCCCTCAAAAAAAATCTATATTTATGTTAGATCGCCACAAAGGGGCATTAAGCAGTGCCTTCTTGGGTTTTGGCTTTTTCAGCTGCTACTTCCAGCAATACAAGACCGTCAAAATGTAACCAAATGCAAAGCCATTATGTCTTCTATTATTTGCATGATATTTCCACTATAAACTCCGTTTGATAACATAATCTGATAATGTTATAAATGTGTAAAATAAATCTAATACTAATAGACTATGATAACCTTTCATTTATATTAAGAGATTATATAGATTACTGTCAAATTTATTTTATATTGTTGATATCATATCAACATGCTTGCTGACTACAGATATAACTTTTTTCACTGCTATTAATACTACTAAATTAATTTTACAGTTTCGGCCTTGGTTAATGGCAGGCTCTCAAGAATACAATAATATCAAAAATCATCACAAGCAAAAGTCTAAATCCACCCATATGTGACCCCAGTCCTTTCCCACTGCCAGGGAGTGTGGGGAGTGCCAGGTTTGCGGGTCAAATAAGCAAAAACCATGGGAAGTACATTCTGGGCAGGCGGAATGGAAGACACACATTTCTCAGCATCTTGACACCTTCCCGTTCCTTCCTCCGCCACTCCCTGCTGGCCACATGCAGCCAGAATTACTGAGCAGAGAAAACAGCCTGGATCTCAGGTAAGACTCTATTATAAAGATTTAGCCAGAAGAGCAAGCTAGCAGAATCCCATTAGCATAACAACTTCTTGTTACTCACCTAAGTGAAAGAGCAGCATAATCCAGACAGGGACAGAAACTGCTTTTAAGTAACGTTCAGTGCTTATATTCCACTTGAATGAAACCATCAGCAGGTAACCAACTACCAACGTCCAGATCTTTAAGAAAAAGACACACAGAGGTATGTATACATACACGAGTGCAATGGAGCTATATTTTGATGTATGTGTATAAACATGCACGCACCCCTAACTGCCATATCAAGAGAGCAGCTGAGGTCAGGTTTGAATTCTTTAAGAAGCTACATTACAGAACTGTCAATTAATTACAGAAGGTTTTGCTCCATTTGAGAGAAATGTAAAGTTTGTGCAAAGTGTAAGGCCTTTGGTCTGCCTTCAGTATGGTTCTAATGTGAGGGGGTATAGATGCTTTGCTGGACACAAACCCTGAAGGAAGACGTTTTTGCAGCTGAGACCAAGCAATTACTCTGGAACTACTACTGAAAGGTAAGAACCTAAATGAAAGAGGGCCACCAGTGGAGCCACAAGGAGATGGAGCCAGCAGAGCACCACTCCTTCCAGCACAGAGCAGCTTGCCAGCTCCTGTGTTCCAGTCAAAAGACACAAAGAGGGTTTTAAGCCAAAATATAGCCCTTAGGAAGCACAATGAAAACTGCTGCTCCTCAGCAGTGCTGGTCCACAAAACAGTCGTGCCTTTAAATGACTTGTGACATAATTTTATCAAATATTTAACTAAAAACACTAAAGGGACAGAGAAATGTCCATGACAAGGTATCAAGAGGCAGATGTGGTCATTTCGGTTTTGCTGCTTCTAACTGCCTTCTACAACTATGTTCATCAGATAAATCATAATACAGAATTCTAATTAAGAATCTTGAGATGAAGAAATCGAGCTTGAAAATGCTAAAAAGAAGAAAGCAGAAACCAGGAGAGACAACAGGAGGTGAAAAGCTGCTACTCAGCAGATGTGAAATAAAAGATATGAAAACCTGTAGAAATAAAAACCGAGTGTTGCATTCTTAAAAAAAAAAAATCTGACATTTCTGGTCTAAAGTCAACATTCTCTATCCATAACCAGTTAAGGACACCTTCGAATTTACACTTATAAATCCTTAAATCCCACTGTGTAACCAATTGGTGTAGAGGAAATCTTAACTGTACTGAATTCAGCAGACAAGCAGTGATGGACCTGGTCAGCTTCAGAGGGAATGCTCATACACACAACGTAATTTAAAATTGCTTAATAAATATGAACAAATGTATACCCTTTTCACACTGATCTTTCTTATCAAAAATGATCCAACTTTTCACTGATATCTATCTCTAGTTTTGCATCAACACAGCTGTGTAATGCTTATGGCCAAATGTGGACTCAAGACAAATGTCTAAAATTCACACAATTCTTAGACATCAAGACTAAAGTCATAAACCAAAAAAAAAATAATCTGAAATGCACAACAGCAGGGATATTACAGCACAACTGCTGACTGCAAGAGACAACTCAGCACAAAGATGCTATCCTACTCCCTAACATCAGCCACACAGCATCTTTGTATGATAAATATTCCAGCAACAAGGCTCATTTTCTCTTTAGCTTTTAAATTTAATAAATTACAAATAGCAGAGTCAGTAAGTTCAATAAATCAAACTTTCTGATTAAAAATATGCCTAAAGTAGGAGGCTAACAGGGCATAAGTCTTTGTTCAACAGCCAACAAAGCAAAACATCTTGCATTGCTTTCAGACACGCATGGAGCTGAACTAAAAGCTAGCATTTCAGGGTTTAGGATACAGTCATTTCTTTGTGCTGTAAGTTGCAATAATTCATCAGTTCTATTTTCTATAAGCTTAGCAAATGACCCAAGAAAAAGTATTTCTTATTTCTATTGAACAGAAATAAATAACTTATTTTAAAATAAACAAGTCATCTTGTTTCGGAGCTCAAACAGTAACAGTCCTGAAGCCCTGTAAAAAAAACCTATGTAGTCAATTGACTGGTGCAAAAGGTTTAATTTCAGCAACACCATGGAGTAATCAGTTCTTTATTGGTAACTGTTATGGCCAAGCACTTCCATACTCATTAACAAACACACTGCATGGAAACCAGGGTAACCTACTCTCTAACTTGGGTAGCCTACTTCCAGCATTTCATAGCTGAAAACAACTGACAAAGCAAATTAACTTAAAATGACATGGACCAGGACTTCATCCCATACTAACTTGGCAACAGCCTACTTTCTTTCCCCCCTTAAACCTTTAAATGCATGTTATATAACCTTTCCCACAGGTTTTCTGAATGGTCTCCAAAGGTTTTGGCTACAACAGCATGAGAATATTAATAGCCTCTTTACTATCACATATCCATCGCAATAACTGACACCATGAAAATGAAGAATAAAAGATACTACCTACTTTCATGAAAATTAAGCTGCTGTAATAATCACACTGAAACTAGAACAGATACAAATTCCATTCTAATCTAAAATCCCTATAGACTAGATTTGTAAGAGTACACAGCTAACCAGATAACTAATACACACACTTCAGATATTGCAGAATGCATTAGCTACCATAAACTATTCATTTATCAAGCTGAAATCAGTTGCAGACATCTAACTTTCACTATGTACTCTGAGATCTTAAATGTCTATACAATCACAATTAATATTTACAGATGTGCACAACTCTCATATATTGGAATTTTTGGATAGTTTAATCCTGTAAGCTTTCCTTCTTCCTTCCCTCACTTATCTCCATCGCCTGAACAGACAGCAGAGCTCATTTCTCATATCTCCTCTGCATTTTGTAGCACCCCGTACAAATTGAACAAAATGTTGTTTTGCCTTTAGACAGAAAAAGTAACACTACTTGTTTCCTTGAATAAATAGCTGTAAGACTGCAGTGCAACTTCTTGGATTTCAGCATTCATTTTGGGTTACAGGGGCAAATCTAAAAGGCCAGGTTTAGAGATGTATAGGCAAGTCAAGTTCTCTTTAAATTGACAATTGGAGGCAAAACTACACCACAGAAATATGCAGCTTTTCTGTTAAGCTCAACCATCTGCTTCACTGTTTTGATTTTTCTTTGAAATTTCAGCGTTGGAAAGTCTAGTATTTATCAGCATGACCGTACCACCAATGTTTCCAGTTCCAGTTAAAGTTGAGAGAATTTGAAAATCTGAGGCATTCTTTTGGCTTTGGCATCATTTTTCAACATGAACAAACTCCTTCCTACTACTCAGCTCTTGACAACATTTATATTGATTTATATTGAATAGTAAAATTTTTTATTTATATAGTTTGCTCCCTTTTTTTCCTATCAGCAAGTTCATCTCTAAGGAAGAGGTTTTACAGATGAGCTCATGCTACTGAAAGCAGCAGTTCATTCTCTCCCACTGCCAGTCAGGCAGTCCCACCTCTTCTGCACATCAGCCTCAATGCTCACCCAGACAGCTCAACCTGGGTTGTTTTTTTTTCTTTTAACTGAGATCTTTAGAGCTGTTTGACAAAACTATGGACCCAATTCAAACAGTTTCCTATTTTCAGGATTATGACCAAAAAAAAAAAAAATCCTAATTATCTCACCTTCCCTTTAACATTAAAAAATAAAATTTTAATTTGGAAACAGAGATTTTAATTAGTTTTTCTCAAAATAAGAAATCCTCAAAAGTATTGACCAAACATACGCATGGCACTTTTGCAAACTTTTAAAACAGCGCTGCACTAAGTGAAGCTCATTGAAGTGATCTTATTTATGACAGCAGTTCATTATTCCTATCTCTTCCTCCTCAGTGGCAATGCAGACTGGTGAAGGAAAATGAACTTAGTGCAAAAGCTGAGAAGAATAGTGTTGGACTTGAAAAAATGAAGCAACACAAGGTATTAAATGCCTAGCTAAAAGCCAAACTGTGTGTGCCACCATGAACATTACATTGTTTTCTTTGTCTGTCTGTTCATTTGTAAATGTCTTTCTAAACAATAAAAAAAGATAAGGAGGCAAGTGAGGAATTATGAAAAATGTCACTTTGCTTCCAGTTTTCACAACCCAAATTAATTTCATGCAGCTTTACTGTGTCTTCTACAGTACACAAGATGAAACATCCCACCACCTACAGAGTTTGGCAGAATGACGAAAGTCTAACTGCCCTTCATTTAGCGTGGAGATAGCCTCTGTGAAACACACAAAAAAAACCCCAAACCAACTAATTACATACATAATACTATTGCCCACCTCAAAGCAAACTCAATCACAATTTCTCTTCACTAAGAAAGCTGTAATTTAGCTAAGCAGGTAAATGACATCCCAATTTTTTTTCCTAAGTGACCACAAGTAAATACAAACCTGACAGACCGGATTATTCCTTGTCCTAAACCCAAAGGACTAGAACAGCGTAGCATTTCCGTCTCTTCTAAAACCCCCAACTGCGACATAATCCATGTAGGTATGTTTGGTGTTAACGCACACAGATTGCTAAACCAGGTGAAACTGAAGCCTGGTGTTTAGCCAGACTACCCCCTTCTGAAGGCACAAAATTATGAACTTTAACTAGAATCCTGGGGCATGGGGAAACTGACCATCAAAATCAACACTGCCAGTGTGGCCTACAACATTTCCTACAGTGTGAATTTAAGGAAATCCATTACATTCAAGATATGGAGAAGACTACAGTTATGGACGATGAAAATGCTCTTCCTTTAATTCATTTTTCCTGTCTTAATGCAAAAGTTATTTATGAGAAACTCTTATTAATAAAAATGCTATTCAGAAATCAAACTTGTGAAAGAAGTGAAGATTCACTTGTGAAAAGAGTTTTTTCAGGGCACATCAAATTCCCTGCAGACAGGAATTTGCAGACCACTCCTCTGATATGCTTCATGATGACACTTTCACAAGAGATGGCTCCTTCACATACACAACTTCTTCACCTTCTGCTTTTACTATAGAGAGCACAGCCAAAATTTTGCTGGACAGTAGTGTGCATTCCTTTTAGATTTGGTTGAAAAATAAATAGTGTTCAGATAATACATATAAATACCAAGAGAACCCTAGCTTTATGTAGCTTATATCGTTAGGCTCAAGGCTAGCATCAGCTTAGTGCCAGGGGCTGCAGTTCATGCATATAAATCTAAACAAGCCTTTTCAAGAAAGGCATCTCACAGCAGGTTTTCCCAAAACAGAGGGTGGGTATGGAAGGAAAAAACAAAGGTGGAAAAGAAAACACTAGTAACATCTCAGTCTTTCCCTGCCCCTCCCTGTCCTGTTTTTAAATAGGCTGCATGTGGCCTCTACACAGTTGATCTCCACCAAGTTGTGAAAACAAACAAAAAACTGCAGTTTTGGTAAGATGTGTTTACAGTCAGTACCTGGCTCTATGATAAACCATGATACCAAATAATGAAAGGATTATTATATAAACAGCAGAAAGAATACTTAAGGGCTTTTTCAGGTGTGGTTCATTTGGGTTGTTTTGGTTTTTTTTATGCAGGGCAAGTTTTAAAAACCTGAAAGTCTGCTCTAAGAAGAAACAATTAAAAATCAAAACAAAACAAAATAAACCCACTAAACCCTATCTGAAACATTAAAAATAAAAAAAGAATTATATGCAACTCAAAAATCAGAATTGTGTTTTTCTCATTTATAGTTATTCCAACACTATAATCAAACTTAACCATTTCCTTTGCTACAAGAGAAACTGCCCCATTAGGTGAACTTGACAAAATGTAGATGCTTTTTTGCCTCCACAGGTGCTATTTAATAGCACTGTGAAAGCCAAGCATCTTGGAACCCATGACCCAAAACGTTTGCCAACAAGCACACTTGAGAATTTCAGTCTGCAAGAGTTACTTTAGGGGCTGCTGACATCTAGTGCCAACACAAACAGAGGTTTCTCTGGTGGATGTCTTTGATAGCTTCCCTGACATAAAGCAGACACTTAATCTGCCAAAACAGACAAAATCTGCTTTGACAATATTCCAGTGCAGCAGTCTATGGCAAACAGCATTTCCAGATTTGCCCAGGACTGTAGTGAGGGAAGGATTGATTAGGTCCTCTAACTGCATGCTCACCACTAGAACAAGAGATGTACCTAGTACAGTCAGAGATATAAAAATACACTGACACATACATACGAGTACACCAACTAATAACTTCTGACAATCCAAGGAAACACAGCTGGCCATGGAAGAAAGATTTTGACAGCCCTGTAACCAATTTCACTCCAGAGAACTCTGCCAATTATGGTTGTTTCAGATTTAATTTACTGAGATGAACTTCAGTGTCAATGTAGAGCAGCTGTACAATTCATTTCTGCAAGGACCTACAAACTAACTATTTCAAAAACAAAAAGCATGTGAACCTTGCTAAAAAAAAAGAAAATACAACCAGTAGCTGGCATTTCCTGTATATTACTGCAAGTGTAAAATGTCACAATAAAGTAGTTTGAACTCTTGTCACTAAGCAGAATTTCCCATACCTTAGCTACTGTGCCTCATACAAGCATACTGTCTACAAAACCAGGACGACAAGGCAGTCCAAGATCAGTATTCGATGGTATGCTAACCGCAAGGGTAACCATGCTGAAATTGCCATAGCACATAAATGTGTAAGGCTATATTCAGTCCGCTATGGGACAAACTCCCCTCCTTTTAAAATAAAAGAAATGCAGAAAAACATTCCCCTTCCCTATTATACCTAACCAAAGTTCTGTAGAGTGTGTGTCCTCTACATACGACTTCTGCAAACAACCCATAGAGAAAGCTGGAATCAGAGCAAGGAACTCACTTGAAATTTATAACCCACTCCTAGCTTTAAGGCCCAGCCACCTTAAATGCAGCAGCCACTATATTTCTTGAGCAAGCTTCTTCAAAGATGATACAGGAACTGTAAAGCACGAAGGGGAAGAAAAGGAGACTGTGGGAACAAGATACTTGTAGACTAGTTGAAGATGGACTTGTTCACCAAATGCAGTGTTTTGCAATCCCGTATCATACGGTCCTATCACAGAGGCATCTAGGATTCTTAATTCAAATTGCAGGTGTGACTTAAAAACCTCAGACAGGAATACAGACATTTCCAAACCTTCAGTCATCAGCACCATGAATGACTTTCCCAGATTTGAGGACAACAGTGACAACAGTGTAAGAAAGCTCTGTAACACGCTGGTGCCAAAATACAGTTTACTATGTCATTATCAGATGCAATTGCTGCACTTGGAAAACAATGTTTTCTGGAACCAAAGAGAATTTCTGTCTCTGTATCATGGTCTAGTAGATGCCATAAAAATACATTTAGTTAGAGAACATCAAATTGGTACCCCAAAAACCCTATAATTGTTCTCAGTCAAATTCTAATGATAGACATGCTCTCACTTCTCTAGCACAACAGAGGGAATCAGAAAGTGAGAAGACAACCACACATGTTCTTCTGTATGCAGCAGGGCCATCCAGGTGAGGCAAAGCTCCAAATGAGAATAAATACACTGTGCACCTTTGCAGCTCAAGGCAGAATCATTGGTGCTGAAGCACATACATTCATAGTTCACAAAATGAAAATTACCATAAACAAACGTACTATGCTAGTCAGATACTGGTCTCACACTTAAAACAAGCCATGCTTGCTCACCTCTTTTATTCTTTTAATAAATGATTTATAGATCACACTCGTGGCAAGTAAGCATTCCTTGCTATCTAAAGAAAAATTAACTTATTTTATGCTAAGTAAGTTATTCTGTATCAAAATATTTCAAAATATTTCATATTCCAAAACAAGATTTCAAAGATCCAGATTCCTATCTAGATTGGCTTAGTGAACTGCTAAAAGAAACAGTAAAAGAAATTAAATTACCATTACTTTTGCTTATCCCATAGAGTATCTACAAACAAATACAGTTGTAATCTTCATGCAAGATAACACACAGAAGGAACCAGAGGATTCAGATCCCAGAGAAGAACAGTACTACTCAGCAAACTGACCCAGAATATCCAAAATTCCTGTGCAGCTAACAAGCAGACTGTACATATGCAGAGTCCTGCAATATAACATGGCAACTAAACACCTTTAAAATGCTTAACCAAAGTTAAAGCAGGTACTATTAACTGATCCAGTTCAAGGCTCCTCAGCAGCATGGGCAAAATTAAGTTATCCTGCTACAGCTTTGAGATAACACAAATCAGGTAACGGCAAAACTCAGAAAACTGGGATAGGAAAACACTGTAGTATACAGATTATGTCAGCTGAGTCGAGGTTATTTACAAAGGGAAGCCCACAGTTTCTTTCTCATATAGGGTCCCAGAAAAAGACACAGGCAGCTTGCTTAGAAAGCTACTGCAACTGGTTTGCTTAAGGAAGTCCATGATCAGCTATTTTTGACATGAACACAAACACTTCCCAAGGAACACAAGTCAGAAGAGTTCTGGGAGCTTAAAATCTTTTGCCCCATTAAAAATCTTACAGCACTTCAATGAACACAAGTGACATAACAGAAACACCAGTGCAACACTGAAGTATCAGACACAGCTAAACAAAACTCCACTGAGTATGCACAGACATCCAGCAGTACATTACAACCATAGTTAGGAGGTTAAATCAGTGCAACTTCCTTCAGTACCCTTGTCCTTACTCAGCATAAGTATAGCTTAATTAACCAAGTCTGAATAAAGGACTGGACTTAACTGAGTTGGTTAGTGTAGCAATATCACTGATTTGTTAAAAATAAAACTGGTAGGCCAATGCAAAGGAAAGTCTTAAGCTTATCAAGTAACTTGTGTGGCAACTAATCAAAACTTCCCATCAGTACCAAGCCACGCTGCACTCAGCTGAAGATAAAGAATCTTGCCTCTTTATAAAAATAAGTCTGTCTATCTACTCAGTCTTAATTACACTTCAGAGGACAAAACAGACCAGAAACACACCTCCCCTGGCATTTTCCAGCATATGACAACACTTTGGAAGAGAAAGCCAAGAAAATCTCTTATTACAATGTTTACCTTCAAGAGACAAAATACATTCTCCAGTTCATCCTATTCTAGAAATAGCTAAAAATATCCTTCATCAGTACATTCAGGAGAACTATTACTTGTTTCTGGTATATACCTCCAAAGTTGCATTTGAGATATCAGCATGCACCAGCTCCACCAAGGGAATAAAACTAGTATTCAAGGAACATGTGTAATTCAAAAACAGAAGCCTGGACAAGTTTTTTTTCTTGACAGTTTCTCTGTCTTGTCCACATAAGCAGATCAGTCTTAGGTAGTTCTTCAGTTTTATCTCCATGCATATGCCCATTAAATCAACCATGTATATCATTTTCCACACAAGGTGGTGGTGGGCTTATCATTACGTTTATTTCTTTACAAAAACTAGAGCAGCTTAAAAAAAGTCTTTGGCACTAAGCAATCTGAGCATACCAATTGTACACCAGTATTTAATAAAAGTACAGCCTACCGATCTGTGCTTTCATACATCCATTTACTTCAGATATGTAGCATTGTCTGCATTTTCAATTATAACTAATAAAGTGAAAATCAGTTATGCCAGAGGTTTTAACTAGTCTGCCTACTGAAGACCACACAGGGAAAGGTAGTCTCCCAGAATTTTTATTACCATAAGCAAAATTTATAAGTTAAAATAAACAGCTTCACTTTTTAACGTTCAAATTGAGTTTGCACCGTTTGACACTTTATGAAGAAAAAAACCAGTACACTGAGAAACAAGTCTTAAGATGCCTTCCCCCCCTCAAGTCACTTGCAGAGCTGAAGTGCCATTTCACAACGCTTGAGACACACCTTAACAGAGTCGATGTTTGTCCGAGATCTCACCTAAATTACCTTTCACCTAACAGCATCCCAAAACCGGGGCATGACTAAACTACGGCCGCGAAACACCGGCAGAGAAACCCTATCTGCTGCTGCTGCACCCGCCGGTGACACCCAACCCTCTCCCCATGGCGCGGGCTGTAACCCGGGAGCTTTCCCAGAGCTATGTCGCGGACGGTTTTTACAGTGAAGGCCGGGTTTGCCCCACGCCACCAGGACAACCACCGTGACATCTGGTGGTTCGCCCCGGGGCGCCCCTGCCGCTGCCGCGCCCCCCGCAACGCCCGGCAGTCACATCCACGTGCTGCGAGGACAGTTTCTGCCTCCTTCACCGTAATAAAACAAAAACAACCCAGCGACTTCAAACAGGCGCCTCACGATATTAAACGTTCGCGTCCGCGGAGACCCCCCACCCCCAGCCGCCGCCGCGCAACAAGTGAGATGGCGCCGGCGCCGCGCCCCATGTCCCGCGCCGCAAACGCCCCCCAGGGCAGCCCTGCGGCGGCCGCTGCCAGGCACGCCGGCACCGGGAGGGAGACGACGGCCGCGTCCCCTCCCATCCCTCCCCAGGGGGCCGCGCACCTCCCAGGTGGGGAGGGGGCAACAGGCGCCCGCCGCGCCCATAGGGGAACTCGGCCACCCGCGGAGCCCGTCCCGCCCGAGGAGGGCACTCACCCACTGGCTGCTGAAGTAGTCCAGCCCCTGGCAGATGAGGCGGGCGGCTTGGGCCAGCAGCACCTGCACGCCCAGGGAGCTGCCCAGGCAGTACAGCCCGTAGAGCAGCGGCCCCCCGGCGCCCAGGAGCAGCAGGAGCCGCCGCCGCCGCAGCACCTGCTCACCCAGCGCCTCCACCCCGTAGTTGGCGAAGCAGATGGGGAGAAGGAGCGCGGCCAGCAGGACGGGCGTGCGGGAGCGGTGCAGGCGGCCGAGCCAGCGGCGGCCCAGCGCCGTCAGGGAGTTCTTGAAGGGGTGCAGGAAGGTGCCGCAGAGCACAGCCCAGAGCAGCGGCCGCAGGAAGGCCTCCAGGATGAAGTAGACCAGGACGGCGGCGCCGCAGCACAGCCCCGCGAACAGCAGCGCCCCGGTGTTGTAGAAAGCCTGCTTGATCGGCTTCTCCAGCCGCGGCAGCGACATCCCCACCGGGCCGCCCAGCGGCAGCCGCGGCATGGCCGCCGCCGCCGCGCCCTCCTCCCCACCGGCACCCGCGCTGGGGGAGTCGCCCGGCCGCCGCCTCTCCAGCGGTGAGCCCGGAGGGGCCGCG
>VZTO01004360.1:25561-44549 GCA_013400615.1 Syrrhaptes paradoxus
AGCGCCAGGCACGGCCACAGCTCGGGCCGCCGCTGCCAGGGGGCGACGCGCCGCTGCCGCCGGCACAGGCGAGGGCGCGCAGAGGCGGCCAGGGCTGCCGGGCGCTGTAGTGCCGCCCCGCGGCCTCGGGTACGGGCGTGCGCCCGGCGGGAAAGAGGAGTTGCCGGCGGGGAAGCATGCCGGGAAATGTAGTTCTGCTCCGGGAGAGCCGGCGGCCGCGCCCCCCTCCCAAAGCAGGGCCTGCCGGGGGGGAGAGGGGGGGCCTGGAGGTCCTTTATCCCGTCCGTGCCGCTTCGGATACGCCTGCGTATTTTGCGCAGCGCCTGCGTGACTTTTGCTGAAGAAGACCGCCGAGGGCTTGGAGCTTGAAAGAGCCCGGCCGCTCGCTTCGCACCCTCATCCGCACACCAGCTGCGCAGCCCTATCGCAGCTCCGCTAAATGCTCTCCCGTCCGAACTCCTCCTTTAGTCTCTGGATGCTGAAAATATTCGGAAATTTGCAGTGTCATTGCAAGGTGGAGAGAAAGACTTGTTAGACCAGCTGGAGAATTCTGTCTTGTCTGAACCTGCTCTGGCATCAAATTGTTCAGCAAGGAAGCGTCTGGGCTTTTACTGGGAATTAGGCGCACTGAAAACATAGTTGTTCTCTCTGGCTTTTTAGTCTTGACATGTGTGATGTTATGTTGCATCTTTTTTTTTTTTTCAAATAAATCTAGGGAGGAGGTAATTTCCTGCATCTGGCATACACCAGACCTCTGTGTCCGTGCACGAGGGTGACAGCAAACATTTTACAGGTGCTTATAGAGTTCCCTCTTGGCTCCTGCAGCTCCTTGTTTTCCTTTGCTGAACAGATCACATGTAGATTTGACAAAGTACTTTCATTTCATGCAATGGAGGCATTTATAGACCTACAGGTACTTTGTTTGATCCTGATGAGGCAAGTTGTCCATATGAGAAGCTTTTGTTGCACCTTAAAATTATCCTGTCACTCACTGCTCTTTGATCAGACAGATCTGCCTCTTGGCAGGGTGTTGAAATAGTAACAAGCATGGGTCGCTACACGAACCTTTTCAGTTCCTGCAAAGCGCAGGAAGCATGCCAAAAAGAGACTCTAATGGCTCATTATAATACAATTATTGTATTAAAGTTCAATTAGCAGGTGTCAATTCAGATTTATACAAGGGGGAGTTGAGAGTACACATCCTTCTGTTAGATAAACAGAGATGCCAGCAAATCACATCCTCATAGGCACATCCTTCCTTATTCATTTGATTTTTCTTAACAGACTCAGGCAGTCATGTTCTTCAGGAATAGAAATTAACATCACCTCTTTGGCTTGAGTGAAGCTATAAATATTGATTCACATAAGCTGAGGATTTGGTCCCTACTGTAGAAAAACTTTCCTTTCTGATTCTGTGTTTCACTATTCATTGTAAACAACTAAACGTATCTGAAATAAAATTTTAAAAACCCCAACAAACCCACAATGCAATAAAATAAAGATTTCTAACTCACGTATTACCACAGAAAGAACACTTAAGAACATGGACATGGCGATAAACATCAGAAAACAATCTCTGAGGTGACAACTGAGGGAGGATGTGTGATCTTCACAAGACACACTTCAAGCTCTGAACACTTAATTCCACAAGAGATTTCAAACAGCAACAGCAGCCTTAACAGCTGGTTTTGTTTAAGATTTGAAATGTTATGTGATTTTAGATGAGATGCCCATTTAGGTATAAACTGCATTGTGGTTTAGACATTTTTGTTGCCATAGATAAGCAGTACACCTCAGGGTCCTATATTACCAGAAATTCTCCAACAGTTCCTTTGGGCGTTTGGGTTTTTTTTTACTATTAGTAGTTCTTCAAGGGTGAAGAGTGCAGCAAAGGAATGCTTTTGTGTCAGTGCAGAAATGTGCCTAAAAGTACACTTGTGGTAAGCGTTGATAGTCCTTAGTGCTCTCCTATGTAAAGAGAAATCTAATATGAGGTATTAACTAGTAAGAGAGAAGCTTGTAACTTCTATCTGCTGCTGCTCTAGCACCCATGATTTTGTGCACTGATCTGAAGCTTTTGAGTCCCCTTCAAGAGATCCCAGAAACCCCTAGTTCCTATTGACTCGCTGTGAAGTCAACAGAGCCCAAAGTTACAAGCTGTCTTACATGTAGTACCAAAATTCTGGGTACTGAGGTGCCCATGAAGCAGCAGAGACAGACAATGCTGGCAATAGCAAGTTAATATTGATTTATACCTGAAATAACCACAGTCGTGGTGAATGGAGTTAAGTCCAGGTGGTGGCTGGTCACCAGTGGTGTTCCCCAGGGATGGGTTTTGGGGCCTGTCCTGTTTAACATCTTCATCAATGACCTGGATGAGGGGATTGAGTGCTCCCTCAGGAAGTTTGCTGATGATACCAAATTCAGAGGGTGTGTTGACCTCCTTGAGGGTAGGGAGGCTTTGCAGAGGGATCTGGACAGGCTGGACCGATGGGCTGAGGCCAATTGTATGAGGTCCAATAAAGCCAAGTGCCGGGTCCTGCACTTTGGTCACAACAACCCCCTTCAATGCTACAGGCTCGGGGGAGAGTGGCTGGAAAGCTGCCCAGCAGAGAGGGACCTGGGGGTGCTGATCGACAGCCATCTGAACATGAGCCAGCAGCGTGCCCAGGTGCCCAAGAAGGCCAACGGCATCCTGGCCTGTATCAGCAATAGTGTGGCCAGCAGGACTAGGGAAGTGATTGTGCCCCTGTACTCAGCACTGGTGAGGCGGCACCTTGAATCCTGCGTTCAGTTTTGGGCCCCTCACCACAAGAAGGACATTGAGGTGCTGGAGCAGGTCCAGAGAAGGGCAACGAAGCTGATGAAGGGTCTGGAGCATGGGTCTTTTGAGGAGTGTCTGAGGGAGCTGGGGTTGTTTAGTCTAGAGAAGAGGAGGCTGAGAGGAGACCTTATCACTCTCTACAACTACCTGAAAGGAGGTTGTAGTGAGGTGGGTGCTGGCCTCTTCTCTAAAGCAACAAGTGATAGGACAAGAGGAAATGGCCTCAAGTTGTACCAGGGGAGGTTTAGGCTAGATATTAGAAAAAAATTCCTAACTGAAAGAGTGGTCAGGCATTGGAACAGGCTGCACAGGGAAGTAGTGGAGTCACCGTCCCTGGAGGTGTTCAAGAAACATGTAGATGTGGTGCTTAGGGACATGGTTTAGTGCATTAGGTGGTGTGAGTTGATGGTTGGACTTGATGATCCTTGAGGTCTTTTCCAACCTTAATGATTCTATTCTGTGAAATAACTCAGTAACAAAGCCACAAGGTGTCAGCACTGGCCTGCGTATTTAGAAAATAACTCTAACCCTGCTTGAGAGACTTTTTGTTTCTTGTTTTAACCTGTGTTACTGAACATTTGTGTGTTCTCACTTCATTAATTCACCTCAGTTTAATGAAAAATAACCCAATGCAAACTACTATAGTTTCAATAGTAGCAGGACCAAAGAAAAAATGTCATCTTTAAAGTTCATCATTAACATATAAACTTTGTATCTTTAGGTCATTGTCACATATCTTTGTTATTTTGGGCTAAAGGAAAAAGTAGTATTTTATGCAGATCAACTTCTAAGATTAGACTATTCCAAATGCAATGTCATTTACAAAATAACGGGAAAGAGAAAATGAAAACTAGCTCTTGGGAACACCAGCTCCGGTTGTACCCAGGGGTTATAGCAGTGACTGACTTCATTGCAGAAACAACTTTGTTCAGTATCTCTGTTAAAGTATATGGTATTATCAGCAGTGTTATACTTGAGCGATTCATGTAGAAGACTATGAATCCTGTTCAGTTAACATGGGGAATGAAATGCATAGTAGTAAAGCAGAGCAGTCAATAGCACCAACACAAAGCTGTTCACTCAGTAGGCCAGCACGCAAAACACAGCACCTGTAAGATGGGATGAACGAAATGCAGAGCACTATCTTGCAGGGTTAGCCCACATGGTAGCTGTGCACATGGAACAAGAATTCGATTTACAGAAATCTGAGTAGCAGAAGAATATTTTGGCCACATCAGGTTTGTGACAAAATGCCTTACCCATCCATCAAATGTTATGTAGCACAAGACAAACAGAATTTAAGAGCCTCTACTGAGTCTGTATAAGGCCTCTGTGAATCACTTGGATAGTGCACAAGTAGCTGACACATGAGACCCATCCTTTCTTGCAGTCTGCAACCACAGAGTAGCAATACTACAAAAAAAAAACAGAGCACATAGTGTAAGAGCAATGCATCTCTTGGTACCTTGAGCCAACTCTTCTCGGTCCACCAGCAAGGAGCTAGAATACCTGCTCAAACCTGAGAGATCTCAGAAACTGAAGCATCCCTGTTTGAGATACTTCTACAGCTGCTTTTGCTTGCTGAATATTATGGAAGTTCCTCCTCTCTGTTCCCAATCTCCAATACAATTTAATCTTCTTCTTTTCTGCAAAAGCCTGTTCTCACCACTTCAGGAGCTGCTCTGTATGGCCAAGCAACAGGGCAGTGATGACAGTAGGTAAAGAACACCCAAATTGGCAATATTGTCAACTTGATTATAGTTATATCAAATGAATTACAAAAACACAGCACAGAGGTCACCACAGGAGCCTCTATGTTCTGTTTACTTACAGAAACTGACAATTGGGTTAATACAGATGATAACATTTATTTACATCTACTGTGAGCAGCCTCACTGACTTAAATGGAATTACTCAGGGTAGTAAGTTCAAGCCCATGGCACAGGAAATAATTGTTAACACAGCACAGCAGCAGAAACTTCTTTAGCCTCACAGAGACCTTTTTTCCCCCCTTTTATAAATGTCATGCCACACATTTTCTTAGACTAAAAAGGCATTTATTATAACAGGTTTATAAATATTGTTGTCTGTCACTGTCAAATAGCTAACACTGCTCACTTGAACACCAACATTTAGTATAAAACAGATGTTACAAAGCAATATTTTAGGGCATGCACTGATTGTAAAGTAGTCCTGTAAGTCACCATAAATCCATTATGTATTCATTCAGTGTTATTTTTCTGAGAAGACTAGTGCAGAAAGACAAAGAAGTTTGATGATTGCTTCTGGACTACAAAACCCCAGTTCGGTGCTCCTACCCGACCAAATGCTCATTGACTTCACATGGATGCTGAGTATTGGCATACAGAACAGAGTCTCGCATAGAGAATGCAGAACACCACTTAACACTATAGTTACAAGTTGCTTATTTCTGTGTTTTATCTATGTATTAGCCTCGAGAACGCTGAACAAAGTCAAAAGGCAGAGATGACATTTCAGGTTTAACCATTACACTTCATGTAATACAAAACAAAGTGGCAAGAGTTAACATAGCTACGACAGCCTGCTTTACTTGCAAAGAGGTTAAAAGCAAACCAGACCTCGGGATATATTAATCAGAAATACCAAGGCATACCAGGCATCTGTTTTAACCTAAACAGAACTCATGATGCTTCAAATATGCTAACAAAATGTATCTGCCTAAATAAGGGCTGGGGACATCACACACAAATATCAGGGACCTCATGTAGGTTTGAAAGAACATTCCCACTTAGATAGGAAACACAGAAGTAGGGCAACAGCAACAGCTGTGAGTGAGTACAAAGCTGCAGCAGGGAAAGTTCAGAATGGACATTAGGAAAAGGTTCTTCACTGAGAGGGTGGTTGCTCACTGGAACAGGCTCCCCAGAGCAGTGGTCACAACACCAAGCCTGTCAGAGTTCAAGGAGCGTCTGGACAATGCTCTTAGTCATATGGTTTAGGTTTAGATACTTTGCAAGGAGCTGGCAGTTGGACTCAATGATCCTTATGGGTCCCTTCCAACTTGAAATATTCTGTGGGTGCAATTCAAACTACTTAGCAATTCAAGAAAAAAAAAATGCCCCTTTCCTTACAGCAGATTCATTGTTATTGCCAACTCAAATCACAGATTTTCAAAGCAAGTAATGTCTTTTAAGTCTGTTTTTTCACACCTATCAACTCCACAAGCTGCACACATCCTCCTTGACATTTAGAAATTACACTGGTTTTGCCTTACTTTCTGAGCCTAAATTAGCTAAGTTAAATAACCAAGTTCAAGAGTACATCATTTTACCAAACCCACTGTAAAAATTAAAAAAAAAGTTACCTAAGTGATCATTTCATACTAATAAAACAGTCTTAGAAAAGGAAGGTTTACCTAGATACTCTGTCTGCAAAAATCAGGTACCTAAACATATAAATTGCACAGAAATAACCAGATTAAAAAAAAAATGTGGTGAAAAGTTGACATATGATTAAAAAAACCCCACAAACTTTCTTTTAATTAATTTTTATACTCAGGAAATTGAGATTTTCTTTAAAACCTTTCCAGTTAGATCTGTATCTGTGCTGGGCAGGTTGTGGGAGAGCTGCATTAGGCCCTAACACACTGCTACAGAAATATTGATAACAAAATTTTAATTAGAGGAAATAGATAATATACAATGAAAGCTGTTAAGAAAAGATTTAGAGCCCCCATCTTTTAATACTCAAACTGCCACAAGCGAGTAGTTTGTAAAGCAGCCAGCAAGCAGGTACTCCTACAGCAGCCGACTGCTGACCCTGTAGACAGGGTCTTGACAGGTTTTCATGCCTCTGAAGGCAAGATCAAGCCTCTACCACTTACCTTGGAGTTCCATGGGAGTACACATCTTGAGGCATTGCCTGGCCTTGTGCCCACATCAGCCCTCAAACCAGTAGGACCCAAATAAAAGCTGAATTCTCATTGAAGCCGGACTCTGTTCCTTCTATTCACATCAAGTAATATTTGCTTGTGTTTAAGAGTGTCAGACACGCTCTGCCACATGTAAACTCATGCAAAAAGAGGAAGTATGCCCAAACCATTAGGCCTTCCTTATCATTCAGCCTTACTACCGGTCTCCCAACTCTTCTGTCCCAAAGTATTGGAGGTCACCTCATGCCTCACTATACAGCATTCAAGCAGACTGCTCCACCCATTCATTACAGGCTGTGGGGTCAGGGTTGAAATGGAGGATGCTAATTCATGTGCTGGCTATGCAGATACAGAGCTCCATGAAGCACCAAAACAACTGTACGAGTTAAATGTGTTCTATCATAAATCTAAGGCTTTAGACCAGTAATACTTCATTCAAAACATTAGCACTCTCACAATAAATATCTCTGAAAATTAATTAGACCTTTTGTAATACTGTGAAATACACATTTCCTTCTCCTAAAGCTATTACCCAATACTTTTCTTTGGGGAAACTATTTGGAGATGTTATTAAAAAATAAAAGACAGTGGGGAAGTACACTTTCTACACATCAGTGTGGCAAACCAATGAAACCACGGAGTCACAAAACACAATTTAACTGCTAATAAAAGTTATGAAGTTTGCATATAAGCTTTAATCCTGCCTCTAGAGTATGGCATGGTTCAAACTTCCAGTGGACCCAGAAGAGATCAGACAGAGGGTCTATTCTCTAAAAGGAGAATAATTCGCTGCTTTGTAAACACTGGATGGATGGGAGAGTAGGGAGAAGACAGACAAAAAATAGGGCACCTCTATCTTCCCTTAAATTTATAGCAGTCATTTACTTACAGATAACTGGAGTATCATCAGTGACACAGATTTCTAATTGTGACCTGGATAATCATGAAGACAGCTGTCTGCCAGTCCTCCTTACCTACTAACTCCTCTTCACAGCTGGGCTAAGACTTCTCAGGATCATCTCGCTATACAGCATAAGGCATCTGTGGAAACGGGGACAGAACATAGGGTAGTGACAAGGAGCATGGCAGTTTTTGGTGGAAAACTATAAACACTCACAGTAAAAACACCATCCACAGTTTGGCAAAAAAAGATACACGTATTTGGCGTAGGATGGGTTGTGCTGTTTGTTATTTCCATTTCACACTAGTCATTCAGTACATGGAGGCTGTTGCAGGGCTCTTCTTCTTGCTTCAGACCCAGGATATGATGCCCCAAACAAGCTTCAAGACCACTGCCCGGGTGGCTTGCTGATGTACACCACACTCCAGTCATTCTCTAATCCCTGTGTTGAAGACTGGAAATGTCCATGCCAAACACAGTTTTATCAGTTTTTAATCCAATCTAGAGGTTTCCTCAGATTAAGAAGACCACAAGGGTTTATTTTCTTGTTATCCAAGTATTGCCAAACCAATCAAGAAGGACAAGAAGGGCACAGAGGGATTTCAACCTTTTCTCATCAATATGTCCTCTTTCAAACCCAGAGTATTTCCCTTATAATAACAGAACTCTGAAGAAAACATCATCCAGTATTCAATGACATTATTAAATCAGCTAGGCTTTTTTAGGGGGGGAAGTATTGCGGGGTGTCAGTTAGCATCTGGGAATATCTCACCTATACATAAAAATATACACAGTTATTTGATTGATATACACAGTGAAGAAAAAATATATTTTCTGAAAGTCTGTCCTCGCTGCTTGTTTTTCTTTCTTTCCTATCCTTCTTATTATTAATGTAATTTCAGGCCTAGCTTATTATTTGTAGAGGAGTACCAGTCAGACGCTACAGTCAAAAAAACCAAGGTCCCTTTGCAATGGGCACTGTCACAAATATAAGCAGCTGATTTCTCTGCCAATTAACTTAAAAGCTTTAAGTGTGAAACATTCTAGACAAGATGGACAGAGTGAGCAAAAGGTGACCATATGGTTAATGTAACAAGCAATGGTCACAATTTAATTTTGTTCTGCATGGAAGGAACATATTCAGAGATGTTAATTAATACCTTATGGTCTTTGCCAGTACTATCTTTCTACTTCATAATCAAAGTTAAATTTCCAAAGACACTATACTCTAAACAGGCACTTTCCAAACTCTATGCCTCTGCATGAGATCACCCTGCAGCAAGTAATTCTCACAATAAAGCACTTTGGAAATGTGTTCTTTAACAGCTGCCTGCTAATAGTCACCATAAGGAAACTAAAAGTGATTTGATTTAGAGAATAAAATGTCTGCCTCCTTTTCTGAGGGAGACATTTTAATTTGGTTGGTGTTGGTATCTGGTAATTTGAGAAATCAAACAAACTACCCGAAATGTCCTAATCACTTAAAAATTACTTTGAATAAAGTTACTTTGCAGTAACTTTGTATAACAGGGATCAATCCTGCTTTTCAAAAAGAAAAAAAAAAAGATATAAAATCCAAAATACCTTCCATGACAAGTTACTATGCCCACTCAAGTATTAGGGCTTACTAAGTATTATACAAAGTTAAGTGCCACTAAATTAAAGCCTTTTCATTTCTCTTATGGCCTTTTTGTTCTCATATTTCTTCTCAGCTACTGATTTTGAGGCATTCACACCTCTTCTGTCAGCTTGAATCTCCTGTTCTTGTTTTTCCTGCTCTGAAGAACAACTCTCAGACAAAATGCCACAAGACAGCAAACTTACCCCAACTCCTTCTTATAATCTACCACAGTTATTTTAAGCTTTCATCAAACTGTCTTCTCTGCTACCTCCAAAGTGTTTAGAGCAAGAATTATGGCTTTACTAATATCTAGGAAGTAGTATACAAAATTTTGGAATGGTTAACTAGTGAATAACAACATAGTTAAACCCAACCATCCATTGAAATGCCAAAGAAAAGATTATTTTGCTGCTCTTTGTGGACTTTTATTTTCTCCCATTTGATTAGAAATACTTAATTAGTGCTAATTAAGTACTTTGAAGCTTGGGTGAAAGTTTTTTATAGAAGTGCATATTTCTGCTAATACTGCAACAAAAGGAAAATACGACAACAAAAACACCAGACAGCACACTTATAAGTAACCTAAAAAAGGAAAAAAAAACCAACTTATTTTTTATGCTAATAGAGGACATGGGTACAGCTGAAGACAGAAGCAGTTCATACTTAGCAACAGACTTATCCTTAAGCAGCTCTGCCTCTGTTCTGAATTTGCTGTTGCTTTAGAGTCTGAACTTTAAACATGTCTAATGCTATGTAAGTGAAGAGCAGCTCTACAGGTATCACATGTTTACCTTGGTGTTATTATTGTCACCTTTAACATACCTCTGTGCTGGGGTCCAGCTAGACTGTCCTAACTCCAGCACTGTATTGAAGAAAAAAAGAGGAGCTAAAATGGGTTTCTATCCTACTTCAGTTCCTTTCAGTTATTAGATTAGCCCTTTAATGGGTAATGAGGTAAATGCCTGAAACTAAAACAGTAAATACAAGGCCATAAACTAAAGCAACCCTGAGGCTAGTGTAAATAGCTGTGATCTCTGAAAAGGAACTGCAGTTATCTTAGCTGCCTACAAATTAGCACAAAGGGGAAAGAATTTGCCCTAATGATTTCTTAACTTCACCTGGTTGCCAAATACAAAATTCATTAACTAAGGCTTCAGCTTTCTGCTCCACCCAGTTTTAAGGCTAAATTTTACAGCCATTGTGGACCAAAGCTGACCTTTCTTATTAAGTGGCCTCCACTGTAGATTTCATCAAATGATGAGTAGGTTATCCAACTTGAGAGAAGTGATTTATACTAAACAGAGCTACTATATGCACTTTCAAAGTTCACTTCTTTCTGAATTTCTCTTCCACCTCGTGAACTCTAGTCCAGCAATTAAGTGAACAAATCCTTAAAGACACCAATGAAAATATATATTACTAAGCAATCTTTCTTTTGAAATAGGGATCAAGTGTTTGTGATGGAGATAAATTCATTTTCAAATCTAATACATATACTTTAAGCATAGATTTGAAGAATTCTAAGCCTAAAAAAAATTAAGTCTACAAACTTCAGTGTGTGAATAATGATGCAAACCCCACAAAGCTAGTTAATCTTTTTATACTCTGTGCAGCTATGAGAATAGAAAGGAGGTCCATCACATACTTTACTAGATCCTATGTTACAGAGTCCTCAAGCGTACTACATTAGATAGAACTTTGGCACAATTTGAATTTAATTCTATTTAAATAGAATTTTAATGCAAGTTGGGAAGTGAATGAGCAATCTTATCTAAGCAGATTTTACTGCTACATGTAGACATGTGTCATACGCCTCCTACTACGTGAAGAATGGAAATTCTCCACAAGAACTCAAAGTTTTTCATAATAATCTGTGGTTTATAAATACATTTTGACGCTTTCCATCTCTGTAATATTTAGCATTCGGCTTTGTAGTATTTATTGGTGATAAAAAATGAAATGTATTTCCTCTTTAGCTCATCTTTTCCCACAGTAACTACATTTTAGCATTGGTTTGATGAGACTAAAGATACTGATCTTCTTATTAATCCGTTATCTTTCCTTACAAATAATCTAAATTAAATTTCCATCCTTCTAAGTTAAGCTGTTCATACTCGTCTTTAACATGAACAGGATACACTGACATACAACACAGAAAAACAGATTAATTCATACTACTACACAACTGCTTAACAAAACTGCAGCAAAATTACTGTGTTTTCATAAAAAGAGAAAAATTTATTTAATCTATTGGGCGGACATCCTATGGCTTGTTGGGAACTTCTATATTCTGTGTGTTTTACATCTGCTTTTTCTATGGATGGAGTATTTACTGTATTCTCACTTCCCCTTGTTTAAATAACTTTGTATCTCACTCATAAAATAAGTAGCCATTTCTTTCAAGAAGGCTGTTCAAACACTACAGTTATAAAGATATTCATCACCTCTTCTCCATTAAAAAAAAAAAGTCATGTTAATGCTTGATTATGCAATCTTAGTTTTGGAAAGTACAAGAGCAAGTAAACCTTAACATCAAAAAAAAGGGGGGGGGAAGAACCACCCATTACTGCAGGGCAGATTTTATACTGCTGTGTTGGTATCCTGATCTTAAGTTCAGAAACTGCACTTGGCATTGTGCTGTCTGCTTCAGAAGTACCAAACAGCACTACAATGTTTTCCCAAATTTGCTTTTTGGGAGCAATTTGGAAGGCAATTTTGTTATCTGATAAGATGTCCATCACTAAATTCTCCTAAACACACACACAGACACCCCTCCCAAGCAAACATACACACGCGCACACACACAAACACATATTGATTTTACAAGTCTCCTTTTGTTTAAGCAAGTAGTCACAACACTGAAAATATTCTCCTACGTGTTCACTGATCATTCTTAAATTATTTGTCAGCACTCTGCCACTCAAAGGAGATGGTTATTTCTTTCTTCTGAGAAGCTATGTTCAAAAGCAGCTAGATGATAATGGTGGTGTGATATAAATTCCAATAGAAAAAAGCATTGTCCATCCGTGTAGCCATCCATCCTGAGAAACTTCCAGTGACAAATTCTTGCAATTTTCCGACGGTCATGGGGTTCCCATCAATAAATAGAAGGTCAGTGCAACAATGAGGAGCAAGCAGAATGGAGAAGAGAAGGTCTGATAGGCAGCTGATGGCATGAAAATATCTTCATACTTGTAAATACTGACAACACGCTCTGATACAGGTGGTGAGTCTATATCATGACGAGTTATAGACCCTTTAGATGGTAAAGGCAGAAATAAATAACATAAGATGCATTGCTTCTATAACTCTACCAAAGAAACAGATATAAAGCCAAGTAATTTTCAAACCTACAGGACCATACAGTATTACACTCTCAGTGAGTAGGGTCATTTCTCCACTTTCTGAAATTAAACTTCTGAATAAAACAAATTAAATTCAAGTAAACATAAACATCCTTCAAAGGAATGCAGAACACCTAATTATGAATTATCCTTACCTAAATTTATCTTTGGGGAGTGGGGATAATAGCTACATAGCCATGAAAACATGACAGGTGGGACTATTATTTATTCTGTCTTCCTTTTTATCTGTTTTAAGCCTCATGCTGCCAGAATTTTACGTCATTTTAAAAAAGGGACTCTAGTAAGAATATTGTAACTGAAAGACATTTATCAGTTCTGGCACCCCAGTTGTGTCAGAAGCACAGAAATTGACTTACCCTGAATTGCTGGACCCCAAGCAAACAGATAGTACCAACTCAAGTGCAAATCTACAATGGTTTCCTCTCGGGGCACGTACACAGGACGCTTGAATCGACAAGTTACGCGATTGTTTTCAAAAACCCCTTCTTCATCTCTAGCAGGATTTCTCTGGATTTCTTTAGCCCACTGACCAACATTATAGAAGTGCTGTATTCGGACTCTTCCGTTATCATCATGAACACAAGCCATGACATCATCTCCTCCCTGCACGGTAAAAACATATTGGTAGAAGGAAAACAAAAGTGTCAGAAATTTATTGATGTATTTATACAATTTTAATCATTAAAAACTAATCAGGACCTGGGGCTCTCATTCCCTTTTTCTAAGTTATGTACACAGAACTATTTGTTTCCTTAACAATGTATCACTCAATCAGACTGAACAGCACAAAGTGTATAGTAGTATTTACATACGCTTACTATCTCTGAATTCTCTTTTAGATCTTTTGAAGAGTTATTTTACCTAACATATAGAAGATATTTGTAAGACATGGTATCATCCTGACATCACACAATCAATTAATCAGTGGAAGGCTGTTTTCTTTCATAATTTGTGAAGTCCTGGGATCCTGCTTCATAAAAGCTGGCAGTCTTGAATCCTTGATGTGTACAAAGTCCACTGCATCAAATCATGGACAGAAATCTAATATAATTTAGTAAAAAAGAGGAGGTGAATCTACTAAATCTTGGCAAGTTATAGGATAAATTACAGTCTAATCTTCCCATGTTCACTTAAAGTAACATGACTTTTTATATGTCTTAAAAGAAAACAAAAAATGTTCAGCAAATAGTAACAGAACAGAGAACACCATAAGATACAACAGAAGAGTAATCAATATGTGCTTCTTCACATACCATAAACAGCCACCAAGCATTACAATTAAGCAAAGAAACAACAGAGAGAAGGAAGTGTGAGACAATTGTTTGCAGAGGTCATTTGCAGAAATATTAAAACAGTTGCTAGAGCAGTTACTCAAGGTCACTGCCAAAGTGGTAGAGCACTGTATCACTCAGGGATTAGCATTAATTTTAGGAGTACAATTTCATAGAAGCCTTAGGATCAAGAACCATTAAAACACTGTGCAAGCTGGATGGATGGCATCAGAGTGAACACCACTGCCACAGGTAGCGGTCCTATACCGAATAGAAGCCCTACTTCTCCAATACTAATCTTTCTGATAAGCTGATGATAGACATGGTGCTTGCTAGTATGATCATCTCAGTTCTTTGTCACAGGGAAAGGAGAGGAAGAGGGTGCAGTTCAGCTCTCTGGGAATACTGCTATGTGGATTTGTAAAAGATGTGCTAGAAGTGAGGGAAAAGTGGTCAACTAGGTAAAACACATGCTTAAATAGTTTCTGTACCTTGCTGCTGCTGCTTCAGGCAACCTTTCCAGCTTCTGTCTTGAGCCTACCCCTGCTTTCCATAACTTATTTTACAAGTTTAGTCTTTATATATCTGAGCACAAATCCCTCATTCTTAAGTACAAACAGGCAAAAATAGAGCTGTTTTCACATATAGAAAAAAAATAAAAAGGAAAGAAAAAAAAAGCATTCTGAACCTTAATTAATAGAATGACATTATAAAATCCTACCTAGGCACAAAAGCCTGGGTGTGGAAAAGCATAATGTTGTTTGAGACAAAGAAATAGGTCACAGGACTTAAAAAAAAAAAATCTACTGAAGACACAAAATAGGTTTTTTTCCTGAACTTCTGTAGCTATCCAGGCCACAGTGTTTTGATTAGAGCCTCTAAGGTACAGCCTGCTTCTCACAGCCAAGTTCTGTTGACCCAGAGTCATTTCACTATTACAGCCTCTGTATCCCAGGACACCAAAGCATTCTGGAAGTTATGAAAAAGCATCAAGTCAGCAGGGGAACAAGAGAGGAAGACAAATGCTAGTTGGTTTAGTTCAGCTAATTAATGGGCATTAGAACACACACACGGCAAAACTGAAAGCAAAATCTTTTACTTCACAATTACTTTATTTATCTTACCAGAAGCTGCTCCGTGTGCCTAGGCTGAACTGCAATGGGTGCTTTCCAAGGGGCTGATGAGGTGCAGGCATATCAGAGTTACAAATTGGTAACACGATCTCTGATAGCTTGGGGCCAAATACTTAAAGGTGCTGAGCTGCTTTGAAAACCCTGTTGAGTGCTTGCATTGCCAGGCATCGCAACTCCTCCCCAAATCTGTCTGAAAAACCATTCCTCACAACATTAAACACAAATTGTTTCTTATGATGTGAACTGTTCTTTATGACAAAAAAGATTGACAGCATTATTATGTTATTTACAGTGTCATATTGAACCATATGTCAATGACTGAAAACCACCTGCCCTCACATGTTCTTTCTATTTCTCATTTGGGGTCTGATAAAAAAATTATTAAGCCAGTGCGAGTCTTGCCACTGACTTTTCTGTCTCGTAGCCTAGGACTTCTAAAGTCTCCATTTTTCCAGACTGCTGCTTACAACTGTACAAAAACCAGTCCTATACCCTGACTTGTGATATAAGACATAGGCTCAGTGGTCTTTTATATACTCAGGAGTGTTTCTGCATACAAACAGATTTAGACTAGATATTAGGAAGACATTTTTTACTGTGAGGGTGGTGAGGCACTGGAACAGGTTGCCCAGGGAAGCTGTGGATGCCCCATCCCTGGAGGTGTTCAAGGCCAGGCTGGATGAGGCTTTGAGCAACCTGGTCTGGTGGGAGGTGTCTCTGCCCATGGCAGGGGGGTTGGAACTCGATGATCCTTAAGGTCCCTTCCAGCCCAAACCATTCTATGATTCTATGATTATGAACTGCATTTCAATCCTAAACATTTTACTACAGATCACAGACAAAACATGTTTGCTTTAGTCATCTATTGCTCAGGTTTTTTAAAGTCCATACAGTATATGCTCCTGTTTTGCCCATAGAAACAGAATGGAAAGTGAAGCTTTTTGAACAAAAAAGTACAGCAATACAGCATAAAATCAAATTCAGTAAAATCCAGGAGAGATAGAGGAAGAAATCTTAACAAGTTTGCTTTCTAGAGCATGTATGTTTAAATTATCAGGAGTAGTTTTGTCAGTCATTTGTGACTTCCATGGAACAATTACACAGGTATTAAACAATCAAAAATATTTCCAAAGTTTAATGGTGAAAGCTATATTTATATCACTGAAAGTCAGATGATTTACTGAAGAGTAAAATTATTTGCTTTTTAGTTTCTGAGGTGTCTTTTGTGCAAGTAACACTGACATAAAGTGTGACAGGATGTTTTCAGGTGAATTGGCTTACCCCTGAGGGCTTTTTTAATAAAAAAGCAAAAACTTAAAAACAAGATAAGAACTGAGCCCCTCAGTTCAAGAGAGACAGGGAACTGCTGGAGAGAGTCCAGCGCAGAGCCACAAAGATGATTAAGGGAATGGAGCATCCCCCTTATGAGGAAAGGCTGAGGGAGCTGGGTCTCTTTAGCTTGGAAAAGANCTAGATGATCTTTCGAGGTCTCTTCCAATCTCTAACATTCTGATGATTCAGACATTCAGAGCTGAACAAAAATACTGTTGTAATCATCAGAGAAGAAGGATGTGTTAGGAACGATGAGGCAGTTTTCTGTGAGGCAACAGACCTGGCTTCTACTCCCAGACTGGCTACCGAACAGGTGCTTTGTCTTCAGGAAGTCAGTTTTTCCTTATATGTTCTGTTTCTGACAGATCAAATATAAACTATTTAAACCTCAGCATGTAAAACGTGCACATTTTCAACATGAACTATACGGGTCTTACCATTTTCTTGTCTGAGGAAAATCCCACTGCCACCCAGCCATCAGTATCGGCACTCAACTCAAATTCGACATCAGCTCCTATTCTACGGTAACTTAGAAAGTAGTCACAAGTCTCTGCATTGCATCCAGGTTTACCATACCTAAATGGAATTGGAAATATATGTAACCTTTCCTTGCAATTTCCTGCTATGAAACTTAACTATGTTTCTGCAAGAAAAAGCTAAAAGAATGCATGTTGGTGTAATGGCAGTAAAACATATTATATTATGCTATAGTGAAAGAATGTATAGTATTTAAACATTACAGCAAGCAATTAATTACACACAGTATTACTCTGTTGACCTTCCCAGCCCTGGTTTTGTAAGTGCTTCATGAAAATACAAGAAACATGAGATAACTGTAGGTCCATAATGATGACGTACAACCTTAAATAATCTGGTTTCCTCAAATAATATAGTCCACAATTGCAAAGTATGTTCTTAAATAATACACATTTATTAAAGTCAATATGGAACGTTTACCAAAGTCTCCAATGCAATCAGTCAGCATTTGCAAACATAAAGGTGTCTGCACTCTTATCTCAGACTGACCTGAAGCATCCCTTGGTTTTTCCACAGTCATCCACTCTGATTTTTGCAAACGGATCCACAGGAGGAGCAGTAGGGAAAGGGTAACCTGTATAATCAGAATAAATAACTACTAAATAAAATACAAGGAAAAAACCCAATAATACTAAAGAGAAAGAGTTCCAATAGCATTTACTTTGCTGATAACTGAGCTGTTCAGATGAGGGACTGCTTTGTCACATACACAATCCCTTGCTCAGATGGTCCTGGATCCAGTTACCAAAGTAACACTGACAACTGAAAACAAAAATTTTCTCAGGTTCCCTACATTTGTCAAGAAGGGAGAAGGATGCTGAAGCATGGCTTTGCTACACCAAGGGCAAAAGTCAACTTAAGGCATCAGGAACATGGAGTAGTGCAGTCAGCTCATGATTAGGGATCTTCGCTCAGCTGCCTCTTTGTGCACTCTTAGCCCCCTCAGGAAATCCGTACGGGAACTAAATGTGACTCCTTAGCCATAAATGACAGTATTAAGTATAAATGCAGGGCACTAGACTCAGAACTGTAGGAACAGATACCGAAAAGACCTCATCCTCCATTAAGAAGTAAAATAAAACATGCATTGCAATAACAGGTAAGAGACTATCAAAATGAGGAACCGCCTGCAGTGATGACCTGCAATCACTCGTAAGACCCAGAAGAGCCGGACAATGAGAATTATGACTCCAAGCAATCCCCTGCCTGCTGTACAATAGTACACCAAAGAGAAAGTGCAAACATTTGCAAACAGACCTTTTCTGTCTTGACTTGTAGAAGTTTCTGTCTGTTGCATGAACACAGATATTTTAATAGGATGTTACTCTATTTGGCCAACTGAAAAACGAAGTGCTTGTTGTGAAACTAGAAAATCCTCTGAAAGTGCTTCATGGAATGGGAAATACACACTGCAGTTGGTTACAGCACCTGCAAACACACACAGAGGAACATTTACCCTACACAACTTAGGGAACATGTAACTTTGGGAACCCTGATTTGCTTTCCTAGATTTCTGGCCATGCCAATGGAGAGACAACGTATGCCATAAGCTGCAAATGACAGCCTCCATGTCAGGGGCCTGGGTAAATCAGCCAGCTTAAACGTATGAAATTAGCAAAATTTCACTGCAGCCTGTAGCAGAACATTGCCAAAAGAGAGGTCCCAGCACATCCTATCTTGTCACTTCTTTCTTTTCTTCAAGTGCATCAAAAAACTGTGTCAATGCATCGTAGCCACAAAACTGAAGTTTTAACATTCGGCCATTTGTAACTTAAAAACAACAACAAAAAAGCCACAAAAACCAGACACGACTACTGTATTTCTTACCACTGAAGACATCACAGGGCATTTCGAAAGCCACAAAAATCCTTCCAAGTTAGCCACCCGCAAAGCTTTTCAGGAGAGGGTCTACACCTCGGAAGCCGAGCCACCGCCGGCCTGCCCCGCTCAGCCGGGACGGAACCGGGTCCCCGGACCCCTCTCGGGCTCCTGCCGCCGTCCCGCGGTCCCCGGCGCTGCCGCCCGGCGTGGGCTGCCCCGGCCCCCACCTCGGGGAGAGACCTGGGGCGGGGGCAGCCGCCGCGCCGCAGC
>VZTO01004360.1:44722-74033 GCA_013400615.1 Syrrhaptes paradoxus
CCCTCCCTCCCTCGCTCCCCCGCGCCAGGATCGCCTGCCGGCCGCCGCGCCCCGCCTGCCCCCAGCCGCCGCACCCTCCTCGGAGAGGTAGCGCAGGTCGTAGAACTCGCTGGCGAAGGTGCCGTACGAGGAGTCGTGGTGAGGCTCCTCGCCGTGCTCCCCGCCGCCCGCCTCCCGCCGCCCGCTGCCGTCCTCCGCCGGGCTGCCGGTGGAGCAGGGGAGGCAGCTGAGGATGCAGCGGGGGAGGCCCGGCCCCGGGGACAGGCGGTGCCGGAGGGACTCGGGGGCGGGGGAGGGCGGTGGTGAGGGGACGGTGTGGGAGGGTGTTTGGGGAAGAAGGTGTCGGGGCGGTGTGTGCGTGGGTGCTGTGAGCGTGGCCGGTGCGGTGTCCTCCCCCCACCTCCGTCCCAGGCAAAGCCCCGGCAGCACCGAGCCAGGACCAGCCGCCGCCGAAGCGGTGCCGGTGGCCATCCGCGCCCGCTAGCATCCCACGTTCCCCCACCCCAGCCCTACGCTGGGAGCGCCCCGCAGCCCAGCCCACCCGGGAGCCCCCCCAGCGCCGGCACACCTTCTCCCGCGGGCCGGTGCGCGGCTCTCGGGGAGCAGCAGCACGGCCGCCCCCGTGGCCTCGATTCACCAGAACCTCTCAGCATGTGCTTCAAGGGGACGTGGTAAATGCTGCTCGGTAACTGCTGGGTGAACTTGTCCTTATTTTTTTCTTTTTGATGACTTCCAAGATGGGACTGAAGGCACAGTGGAACTTAACATTCGTTTCAGGTAAAACCCCACGCTGGTGAGCATTCGCTATCTGATTGCGTGTTCTTGCTTTGTATTTTATGTGGTGTAACTGCAGCAATATGAATATGCTGAAAACCTGTCAGAACTGAAAGAAAGGCCAGCTTGTGCCCTCAAAGTGGGCACTTGTGGCTGACGCTGGACTTGCAACTAGGCATTAAGGATATGTTCGCGTTCTCGTTGTGCCGGGGTATCTGTGGGTTGACGGGGGAGAAATAACCTTTCATCCTTCGTGTTCACTCAAGTGTCTCTTTTCTCAGGTTTGGATTGCCGTCTTCTGGTTATAACTATAATTTTTTTTATATTGTTATGCATGGTTACGCTCCCTCTTCTGAGAGTCTAGAAGAAAATTCAACAGAACATTGGGAGGGAGGGAGAGAGGGAGGGAGGCAGAAGAAGACACAGATGTTGTCACTATTCTGAAAATTAAAACAACCTTCAATTTAAGTCTTTTTTAGTATTGCTGGCTGAACTGAGTTTTATTGGGCACTGAGACTGCTGAAGACTTAGGCTGTGCTAGGGATAAGTTCATTCCCTTGGGCTGAGCAGTTGCTTGCAATACTGGAGTGTGCTCAACTGCATTGAGTGGAGAATGTTAATTTACACCTCCACGCTTTAGTCCAAAGGAATAGTGTGGTATCTCATACTCCAAATAGAGAAACAGACACATTGAGTTAAAAAATAAGTTGCAAAAGCAATTTTGATCACATGCAAAGTCAACGTGTTCCATAGCAATGTATGGAAAAGCTATGGGAGAGCAGCACCAAGCTCAAGTGCAAAATAATAAGTCCCCTCTTTCCACCTCTCTGAGCCAAACCAAACTTTACCAGGCCAGTGGAAAACAAGCAAACAAACAGGAATAGAAAACCCTTATAAATCAGGCTAACAGGAAAATAAGGCTGCAGCTTATTCTTTCTGGCAGTAATCAACTCTGATGAAGGCCCCCCATCTCCTTTTGGAAATAGCTAGCTGAGGCTTGTGAATGACTGTGAAGAAGCCTTTGCTCAGTGAGGGGACAGCTGTCAGCTGCATGCTGGTTTTTCCTCCCTGCAAACAGGCTTTAGCACACAGCAATGCAGGCGATGCTTCACAGTAACAGTAAGCACTTAGGATATTTGTCATGTATTGCTTGTACCTACATGACACCTCTCATTTTAAATCTGACAGCTAAGATAACTGTGATTACAGTGGAGCTGCACTGGTTTTCTCAGGTGAAAATATTGCTGAGAGACTAACCTGTTTGCCTGAAGGTTTTTCCTATCACAGAAAAGGTTGCTTATAGGAAGCAACATCATATTCATAGTGGTGGAGCACTAATGGGTACCTTCAATTTTCGGCAGCCAGGAAGGTCACTGCAACTAATAGCGCTGCCTGTGCAGCAGCAGTTCTGCGGAGGGGGAAGATCCTTATCTGATCAAGTGATTAAGGCTGCCATCAAAAAAAGCGCTACCAGAAGGATTCCAAAGTACAGTTGCATGAGCAGCCTTAATCCTGGAGCACCTATTCATTCTGAAGATGGTATTTCACAGCTTGCCCATGATGGTAATGCCTCTCTTAGACAGGACATCCACACGCTGCCCATATATGAACTGCGTGCTGGAAGGCATTGCTGCCCCCTGACAGCAGGAGTCCTCTGGCCTTTGGTGAATTAGCAATGTGGTCATTTCTACCACTTCTTGCGCCATCACCTCCTGCCTCTGGGAAATCCAGCAGTCAAATTCCTTGAGTGGTTAATTGCCCAAATTGGAGACCAGTGTTATTCCCAGCCATCCCTTGAGGCCCGTCCTGCCTTCTCTTTTGGCTCTGTTTGTCACCCAATGTACACCTTTCTCCTGGAGGCTCACTTATTTGCTGGTATTTGGAGTAGAAATCAAAGCTTCAGGAATAAGTCATAGTTTACATAAGAGACACTCAGAAAAAAAATCTTGTCTCAGAGTCTCTGACTGCATTACTCAGGAGTGGCTGCAGCTTCTGTACCGGGGCAGGGAGAGGAAGGTAAAACCCCACTAGTCACATGAGGTTGTGGCCTGACTACTGAAAAAAGGAGCGGGGAAGGGCCAGTGATGCTGGCAGACCATTAGGCTAGAGAAACCACTAACATAATGCAGCATCTTTTGTGCTCACCCTTCTTTTGGGACCGTTCATGTTTCCCCTCTGCTTCGGTGGCCAGCTAGACTAGGTCCAGCCTGCATCACAAGTCTGTCTATTGCTCTTCTCCTTCTGTGTGTGATCTAGCAGATTTTCTCCATTTGATAGTTCTAAGAGGCTGAAGTTCCATACTCAGCTCTTGGTAAATTATTGCTATTCCCAGTTCACCCCAAAAAGCTGAAGCTTGTTAAGTTCATACTGCACTGCCTCTTCCCAGCTACTTTCTCAGCATATCCATACCTCAAGAGCAGCTCCTTAAAGTTTAGTGCTCCTGGTTATTTCCATCAAATCAATGTGTATTGAAAAATCAGTATGTATCCACCAGTGCTGACTAACAAAACAACTTTTGAGACAGCAGTTTTCTTACAGTAACTCTGCAATAACCTGAACCAGAATTTGTAGTTCATACGCAGTTCTCTCAAACCTTTACCACAATCTCATTCAATGCGGTGAATGTATGTACTCCACCAGAAATTTATCTTGGGTTTTCCTTTATTGAACAACAATACAATTTTTAGAAATTGAGAAGTCAGCCCAATTTCTTTAATAATCGTTAATACCATGCTCTAGTTAACTACCTGTGACTCTACAGAAACATGCTTGCAGTGTTAGTTATTTAGACTAAGATATGGGAGAAAATACACAAGGAATTTCTTGCAATCAGAGTTTATTCATGATGTTGTACAAAACTGATCAATGAAGGGGAAAAAAAAGCCAAATACCAATTAGTTAAGAATATCTCCCATGGGAAAAGTAAAAAAATAAGTGATAGTCTTAGGAAAACAAAAGCACTATGGAGGAAAAAGATGTGTACTGTTTATGAAATCTACTAGGCAAAGAGATGAGCAAGCTTTTTGGGGGCATGGTACTGCTTTGGGTCTTCTGGAGAAAAGCAAGAAAATACAATCTCTAAATATGTTATCATTCAAATAAAAACTGTATTAGATTATTAAATCATCTTTTGCTCAGCACTGGTATATCTTTCTTTTCCTCCCTCATACTGATACTCATACTGAGTTATGTATTTGGTCTCGCTCCAAGGGTGATCGTGCCTTTGCAGCCAATACTGCTCACAACAGCACTCTTTCCATAAAATTAATCTAATGTAGAGAAAAAAACAATGCCTCCAAGCTTTTTTCCAAAAGCATAATATAAACCAATCTAAACACTAAGCCCAGCAGTCTTAGACACTAAATCAGCACGAGTTTTGCTTCAATAAGCACTATGGACCCTTCCCAAGGTGTATTAAGTCGTGCAGCATTTTTGTGAGTGTGTGTGTGTGTTAGTTTACATCAGGCAGCTCATTTCTTTTCTCCCAAGACTGCATTTTTTTTACCTCTTTGTCCCTCTTTGCTACCCCAGCATGAATGTGGTGCTAGGAGGTAATTCTACCCTGAAAGCCAGATCTGCCAGATGGTGGCACAATGTGCACCAGGAGGTTTTGGAGCAAAACTTTGCACATTTTTTTAAAAAGTCCTTGTTACAAAGAGGCTATTTATAGTGTTACTCTAATAAGGAGCCAAAACAGAGCAGCCTTTTATTAGAACTTGCAATAGAGGGCATTGCATTGAGGCCTCCCCATGCGTAAATACCATTTGCTTATTGTGAAAAATTGGCCCAGAGAGCTGAAAAAAATCAGCTTGTATTAGCAAAGAACTAATTTAGGTAGGAATGTTTTAAAGAGTTTAAGTAGCACTGGCAGAATTCAATTAATTCTGTGTGTGACAATGTAATTTCATCCTAATTAGTTAAGAACTCAGAAATAAGAAAAAAAAAGAAAAAGAAATCCCTGTTCCCTCATAAGACTCCATCTGGAGAGTTATGATAAAAGTTCTTTAAGTTTGCCTGTTGGAAAACTTTTAGAACAGCCTTTCCCCACCCCAGACTCAGACAGCTGAGTCTACATAAAAGTAATAATAATAACAACAACAATAATTATTGTTATAATATTAACAATAATATTATAATGATAACAACAGTGGCAATCATGATAATAATAATAATTACGATGATGCCTTTACCTTCCAGGTGAACATAAGCAGGCAGGAGAAATCAGCAGAGAAGCTCCTTTTAGCTTGCTCCTCTACAGTGAAGTTGCTTTCTATACATCCTAACTGAGGCAGCTTCTGCCAAGGAACCAGGCACAATAGTTTACACCTTGTCCCCTCCTGGGTAAAAGCTACAGGAGGGGCAGCTTTAAACAGCCCAGGGAAAAACTCATGGATTAAGATAGAGAGGCACTCTTTATCAGGGAGTGTAGTGATAGGATGAGAGGTAACGGTTTTCAGCTGAAAGAGGGCAGATTGAGATTAGATATTAGGAAGACATTTTTCTCTGTGAGGGTGGTGAGACACTGGAACAGGTTGCCCAGGGAAGCTGTGGATGCCCCATCCCTAGAGGTGTTCAAGGCCAGGCTGGATGAGGCTTTGAGCAACCTGGTCTGGTGGAGGGTGTCCCTGCCCGTGGCAGGGGGGTTGGAACTTGATGATTTTTAAGGTCCTTTCCAACCCAAACCATTCTATGATTAGGGGAGATTTCTCCTTCTCCCGGGGATGTTGGAGTCCAGGCGAAGGGCAGCTGCCAGCCCTCAGACGCCAGGGACACTCTCTAAGCCTGGCTTTGGGCTGGAGCACCCCGGTCCGCCCCCGCTGCCCCCTGGCACTGCACAGCCCAGAGCCCCCCGGCCCTGCTGGCCTCCTCTCCAGATACACCCAGTGCCTCCTCCACGCTTTTTGGGATTTGCGGTGCAAGACGGGCTCTCTCTCATCTTCAAGTGAGAGAACTCGCCACGCTACAGCTCACCCGGGTTTGGGCAGTAGCAGCCGCCCGCCGCCGGAGGGCGCCAGGCCACCGAACACAGCCGGGCCCCGGAACGCTGCTGCTCCCGGGGTGGGGGGTGAGGTGACAAATAGGGCTTTTCTCCGCCTGCCACCGGCGAGGACACACACACGACAGGAGGGGACACTGTCCAGGGAGGCTGTGGAGCCCTGGTGAGCCGAGAGCCCGAAAGATGCAAGTCTGGGGGAGCTTGAGGCAGCCGGAGTCCCCGTCTCTCGTCCGTCCCCCGCCCCCAACCCCGCATCCCCGCCTCCTGCGGCCGCGAAGTGCCCACAGGCGGGTCCATGGGAGCCAGCGGCCCTGGGAGGGGCGGGCGGAGCGGGGCACCCGGATGGGTGGAAGTCACTTGTGGGACTGCAGGAGTCGGACAGCTCTGCATTCGGGCAGCAGCGAGGCGAGGGCTCCCCGGGTCGGTGCTCTTTTCCTCACGTTACCAATGTGTAAATCAGCAAGTCAGGCTGTACTTCTCACCATGCCAGTAAGTCAGAGCTCAGCATGGCTTATTTGTCCAGAAACACCAGAATACAGGAATGTTTTATAAAATACAGTCTTATAAGAAATCATTGTGTAATGGCCGAGATTTAGAAACGCTGATAGTAGCCAGTGTGTGGGTAAAAACATCGCATCTGAGGGTTGTTAGGAGAGAAGTTGTCTCCTTGAAAGAGAAGCTCTAAACACAGTTATGTCTCTTGTTTCTACTAAACAAAAACATTGCAGTGTTGATAAATGGTTGGGATTTTCTTGTTAAGATCTTCATGTGACACCAGCAATAAACAATACTATACTTACGTTTTCTTGTTTCTACTGTGCAGGTATGCAATATATCCTAAGGTTACCCCAATGTTTTTCATACAGATGTTTAGAAGGATAAGCCTCATTAAAGAACAGCTATTTACCTGGCTTATCTTCATTTGGCAGTCAACATGTGTATGCAGGAAAGGTTTCCAACAACCTAAGGTGTGTGCTGTGTAATAACCCCTTTCCTCACACTTCAAATAAATGAGAGCATATTATGAATTCTGAAGCCATTTCAGTATGTCATTAAGTCGATGCTTTTGAGTTTTGTTCTGATGCTGTTGCTATGCTAATCTGAGACAGGAAAACAGTCTTTACAGCATTACTGAAAACAGTGCTCATCAATGGGGAAAAAGGAAAATGAGAAAAAATCCTGATCTCAATCTGGTACTTGGAGAGAAATCCAAACTCCCCTGTTCTGACGTCCAGTTCTGCTGAATGTGTGCAGAGCCCTCTCCCTGCTGTTATAAAATATTCACATACATCAACACCCCCAAAATGTGGCAAAAAAAAATGATGGCAAAAAAGGACCAAGCTGAGGGTTTCTTGCCACTCCTCACAGGCAGCCGCAGTGTTTCTGTGCTAGCACCCAACACCTTTACAAAGCTCAGGCCACGCTATGACGAGGTCTTTTTTCTACACACAAACAGACATGCACAAACCCTGAACCCAAATGCTGGAAAAGCAGTTAAGCTGGTATTTGCTACATGACTAGGTGCTATAAAGCTGCCATCTGAGTTTTCTTCTGAACATCCCCAAGAGAGGCTAGTTTGCCCACACCCTTAGCCCTTTTGTGCCCTGGCCACATGCTGAAGAGAGACATCCCAGATGGCTAGTGCTATGTGATGGGCTGAGGAGGTGCCAAGGTTTGATTGTGCAGGCTCCAGGTGGAACAGTAACTGCCAGGCAGGGACTGGCTACTGCTCTAGTCTCAGCTCCAGGTAGCCCCTCAAGGACAGGGTTAAAGCTGTGCTGCACTGATGCTTGTGAAGCAGCAAAGCTTTTTCCATCCCTAGTAAACAATGCTTCTTCTCATTAAATGTCTCAGCATGTGGTTGGAGTGTTTTTAGAAGAATTCACATTTGCTAAAACAACACAAAGCAAAAAAACCCCTCAAACTCAACCAAACTCGTGTGTAGGGAAATATCAATATTGATAATATTTTCAAAGTGAACATCAAGAAAAGGGTTTCAGTCTCCTTATTTTCTTTGGGGAATCAGAGTTCTTGTTTGGTTCTAGAATTTTTCTCAAACTCATGATATAATAACGTTATTGTTACATTAATAGTCATTTTGTTTGCCATTATCCAAACAGTTTAGCAGCATCAGAAAACCAAGTTTGGATACTTTAAGTTTTATCCATGGGAAATTTTGGCTTTTAATTCTCAGTTTGAAGAAAGTTCTCAAAGCACAAGGAACTCCTACTTCTGACCAGTTCTTCTCTGAAGATCCGCCTGTGCAGAAGTTACGGTTGCTGGCAGTCACCCCAGCCCTCACATGGTGACTCAGCTTCTAATGACACAACCATACATGAGTTTTCCCATAGCACCTGTCCCATTTGACAGCCTGCAATGAATGAAAGGGTTGAGCAATGTTTATTTTTATCTTTTCTTTTCTATTTGAGCTCTACTTTCGGGGCAACTGTCAAAAGGATATTTAACCACTTAAGTTTAAAGACTTGCACATGTCCTTCCAGCCATGGCCCCACACTTAGGAAATTGACCTTCAGTACTACAGCTAAGCAAAGTCACAATTTCTTAACAGAAGATTATTTTGCTTTACTTTTCTGATAATGTTGAAGAAGGGACCCAGTAGCATTTTGCATTTCTCATAAGGGAACTGGGAGACCTGTGTAGGCTTGAGGTGCAGTATTGGTATTGCAGCTTCAGGGGAAGAAGGGAGCTCTTCCAGCTCTTCCACAGCACTGTAGTTTTAACAGTGAGAGTCATCCTGCCCCATTTCACAGACGAACACTTTTACAGGTACTGCATGTAAAACACTTAGTGGGACAGCTGGCCAAGGGGCTGAGGGATGCTCACACAGACAACACAGGCTGTGCCAACAAGTGCTAGCTTAACAAGTGGGCCCCTCCAAAAAAAAACATTTCTGGTGCTTCCTTGATCCCTGCTTGAACAACTGTCCCTCACATCACTTCCCCTTTTCTTCACTGGTTGTTAGTGTTGAACCTCTCCCTGTCGTCAGTGATCTCACCTCCTTGTACTGCTTTCCTTCTAACCGTTCCTGTACTGGGAGGGTTTGACAGGTACCTGACACCAAGAGGGGGCTGGCAGAGGGTCTGAATGGGTGCTGGGTGCTCTCTGTAAATCCTCAGTGCCTTCTCCTACCCCAGAATTTCGTCTTCACTCCTGGCTGTTCCTCCCTGCAAGCCCACCTGCCCCCCTCCCACTGCTAGGTTACTGCAGGCAGGAAATTTTCTTCCTCTGGCTGTGCGTGACCATGACAGGCAGCAGCTCACCCAGCTGCCTATGCCAGCTCGTCAGGTGTGCTGCTTGGCCAACAGAAACAGCAAAGCGTAAGCACTTCTAGCATAAGAAATGCATGGAGAAAGCTCCTCTACGTAATGCTTGCACAGACCAAAGAGCAAGGATTTTGATCCATTCGTCAAGGGCTTTCACTTCTCTGCTATCCAGGAGGGGATGATACGATAACCACTCAAGGGCTGTGCAGGGGAATGAGCCTTTGGCTTTGTCTGCTCTGGAATAACAATTTGCATTTGCTCACGTCAACCTCTGTTTACGGATCAGTCCCGCAAACCCCTGTGACTGGGCAGCAGAGGAGCAGTTCAATCCCAGAGGACCGTATCATTCATTAGCCCTGACCATGTCCATTTCTTTCTTTGGCCTGATGGGTGAGCAAGCTGACTGGTTTCCTAACACACACAAGAGCCTGTGGTCCGTATTTGAACAGCTGTGAGTCCTTCAGATGAGCTGCTTACGCAGCCTGACATTGCCAGGTGCCTGGGTTGTATTGCAGGTGAGCAAAAAGGAAAGCACTCCTGGGTGCAGTTGTACACAGGGACACGGGACATTGAAAGTGATGCCAGTCATGCACTGCCTTGCTTTCAGCATGTGATAGAAGAAAGGAGAAAGTGAAGTTAAGACAACATTTACGGTAGCCAACAGTGGAAAATGCTGGGAGGCTTTATAAAAAGACCTTTTGCAGTTATTATTGACATTCACATCTAACAGCAGTTTTCAGGAACTTGACCATCCTATCTCCCTTTTGCCTCCCCCGGATTTCTGCTCAGTAGGTACCACAAGGGTGATGTGGTCTTGAACCGAGATTGCTATTTATAAACTATTGATGGTTACTGTCATACGAGGCCCACAGACGAGATCAAGGTTTCATTGTTCCAAGTGATGCAACCACACGGGTGTTGTGGGTCCCTGCTGTAGGGCTGGCACTGAAATGAGGCAGCAGATCACAACAAGCTTTGAAATACTACCCCCAGCTGCTAGTTCAAGGCTCAAATAAGCTAGCAGAGTTCCCCAGAGAGTGGCATTACCAAAATCTCTTGGTGAGCTGACTCCACAGGCTAGAAGGGAAGAATAATATTTCAAATAAATGGACTGGCAGAGTTCAAAGGGATAATAAGCATTTAAACTCAACATGAAAGACATCTTCCTCTGCAGAGCTTTAGGATGGAAAGTAGCCAGGCAGATAAACTATTTAAAAGCCCCTTTAATCAAGACTATTAACATGGAGATTTTTGTCTTAATTAAAAACGTCCTCTTATTCAATACATTAAAGAGAAAGTGATACAAAATGTAATTCATTTTTCTATTTGAAATTTTTTAAAAAGAACAGAAAAACCATTTTTCCTTGCAGAGAATCATGTCATCACTGAAAGTTATCTCTGCGAGAAGATTCATTTAATCTATTCCATTGAATCATAGAATCATAGAATGCTTTGGATTGCTCACGTTTTAACTTGGAGTGAACTCTTCTGCTCATATTTCAAGGAAAAAGGCAGAAAGCCTGCTCTTTGGCTTCCCAAATGTTTAATTTTCTGACCATAAACAATAGTGAGACAATCTAAAAGGAAAATTTTTCATCTCACAAATTTCCTGGGATCTCAAAAGAAGCTGTAGAAAACAATTCTGGCTCAGGTACATAGCACACTTTTTTTTTTTTTTTTTTTTTGTGCTATTGGATGCAAGCCATGTTAAAAGGAGCCTATCTATTCTGCAGAAAGCAAAGCAGCCAGAATATTACCATGCACATGTATTCAGCAAAGCCTTTAAGTGAGCACCAAAAAGGGAAGATGACACTTCAGGAGCCAGAAAGGACCTCCCTCCTTTCTTCAATTAGAGCCTCAAAGTCCTGCCTGCCACCAGGCTCCCCTCTTCCCTCCAAAATAGCTCTCAACTATTTAGCTCAAAATGACAAAGAACAAGAGAAAAATTAATAGGACCAGAGAAGCCCTTACAGAATGGCCATGGCAGGGATGTTTCACATGGAAACATGGCATCTGAATGGAAATAGGCAGTCCTTAGCAGGACAAGGGTTACTGTTCACTTTATTTTCAGATGGATTTGCAGACCTGTGTGTTTACAGAGGAAGAACAGCATATGGGACATGTGTGAAACCTCACTGAACCTCCCACATGGTGCTAAGCCTGACAGCTAAGAAACCTAACCTCGGGCAGAGAAAATATCACCATCTGATGGAGCTTTGCCAGTGTGAAACAGCATTTCTGACAAGCTGAGAAGCAGTTCAGTGGGACTGCTGTGGTGAAGCTGAGGATATTTCCCATTGGTGTTATTAGACCTGAAGGTCTTTTGCTCATCAAGCTCCCATTGCTTTGTACTCCTCAGACTTTCAGGCAATGCCTTTGCTATGAATGTCTTCCTTCCCAAGTTGATACTGGCTAAACTGGTAGATCCAGAAGAAGGAGTGTTTATGGCAATATATCGGATACATCAGTGTAGTGCTACATCTGGTTTACAGCACAGTTGTGTGCTAACTCAGATACATTGCTTTGACCCTGGCACTTGGGTGGTCAGCTTCTGCAAAAAGCCTTTTGTCAGAGTGCAGAAAATCTAAAAAGAGCTTTGAAAGTGCCCTGTGTTCTCCATGTTGTCTTGAGCAGTGCAATGCCAAGATGCATCTTACCGTCTCATGGTGCCCAAAGTGATCAAACATCCCCTTACTGAACTGAGCAGTGCTGGAGCAGCGGCATAAACAAGGATCTGCTTGATAAGCTGGAATGTCCCCATGGAACCACCCAGCCATACAGCCTGGTTCTTCCACACCCTCCTCAGCACTACCACACTTTGCAAGGCTAGCTTCAAATGGCAAACATTGCGGCTTTGCTGTCTTGCAATAGTCACATTAACTGTCCTTGTGTAGCTGCCCTGCTTGGGCAGAAGAACGTATATTGGATGGCAACTGTGTTCTGATCTTGCTGCCTGCCAGGGCTCTTCAAAGAGCAAGGTTGTTCCCTGGAGCTCACTAAAAATATTGTAAGTGTGTCTCTTGTCCTACAGATCTGCATGGGTACAGAGCAGTATCTACCTTTTTACAGGGAAGGAGCATCTGCATCACCATAGCTATCTACAAGCAGAATCTTTTTCAAGCAGATTTAAATCACAGGCATCATCTTCCTTTACTTGGCAGCTTAGTCCTCTACCTTCACCCTTCAGAACCTTGATGAAATACACTCATTTCCACCAAGCTCTATTTGCTCCTGTTTCTTAGAAGGTATTTGTGCAGGCCACGAGCTGGATAGTGCCAGCTATCTGGCCTATACCCGCTTGTAAGACTTGCTCACTAAGACCTGAGCATTGCCTCGTTCTTTGTGCATAACAATGTTTCCTTGAGCATACGCTTCTGGAGGAACAGAAAAGGCAGGATCTGTGTGAGGTGTTTGGATTGTTCCTAGGTATTAAATCTATTTAGCTGCTACTTGAACCTAAATCCATTTGAGGGTTGTTCAATGACTTTAGTTAATTAACCAGGCTTTTATTTGATGCTGGTTACTCTCAAATTCAATGAAAAAAAGATTATTTTCAGTATTGTATCTTCACATAAGAATAATTAGCTGCTTTTTCTGATATAATCACCTCTTAGTAAGTAGCCAAGAAAGATGCATTATTGCCTGTTGAACCTAAAGAAATGTCAAAGGTATTAAAACATTGACATTTTGTTGCAGTGAGATCTGTGAGATCAGCCAGACAGCTGCCTGAAGGCAAGCTCCAAGATTACTCATCTGATTTGTTGCTGGGATATGGCATTGTGGCACAAAATCGCCGTGACTCACTCCCTCCCTTCAAGCTGCACACAAATGGCTTTGCCCAATTTGTTGCAGTTATAATGGACTTGAAAGGGCCAGCACTAGAAACCCAGAGCTGCTTGTGGTGTTGGTTTTGATAATAAGAGCTTGATAGAATCTATGTCTCTTACCAATTCAAAGTGAAATGCTGCATGTGACCCAAGACACTGAGAAAAACCATATTAAATCCTTCAGGTGCAGGTGGTTTGGAGAGCTCAGCAATGTTTAAACACCCTAAGAAAAGGTTTTTTTCTTCTAAATTATTCTCCTTTCTTCCTTCTTTCCTTCCTTCCTTCCTTCCTTCCTTCCTTCCTTCCCTCCCTCCGTTCTCTTTCCACCCACCTCTCCTGATCCCATTTTCATTTTATTACAGTCCTTTCCAAGATCATTGAGAAGACAAGATGAAAAAACCCTTGCTTGCTGAGAAGAGGTTACCTGCCTCTGAGTCCCAGATGCCCATACTTCTTGGTCACCCCCTGCAGACTCTGGCTACCGTGCATCTGTAGCTCCATCCTTCTACCTTGTGCTGGTGCCTTTAGGCTTAACTTTGCTCATAGTTTTGATCTTGGTGGAATTAGCCTATACAAAGGCAGACAGTGGTCATCCAGCATGGAGAAGCAGTCTTGGTTTCTCTGCCTGTTGGCCAGGACAGCCTACAGAGTGCCCTTGGCTTAACTCACCAGTTCTCCCGGCTGCCTGGAGCTGTGGCAGGTCACAGTGAGACAACCATCAGACTAGCACATTTCTTCTTTTTCTCTGAGAATATGTTTTAGAGACACTGAGTGCTTCCGGGCATTGTTTTCTTTTTCACAGGAAGCAAACAGTATGAAAAGCTTCTTGACAGTTTGAAAATAGCAGATGTACTTGTCTCCATTTCTTTGTTAAAGCAGAGAAAGGAAAGAAAGAGGAGCGCTCTAGCAGTACAGTAATGACATTCAGCTGAAGGTGTCATTCTTTCTCCCCCAGCCTATGACCTGGCTGGCAGTGCCGTAAGCAGGCAAGGCAAGGACCTGTCCTTTCTGTGGCATCAAGGTCCCAGATCAGAGGAAACTCAGCATGACAATGTCCTCTGCAACTGGACCCCTTCCAGCACTCACATCAGTGGTTTATCGAGAAAGCTCCTACCTCTGCCCTGCCTCGGACACTGCGTGCATCTCAGTGCAGGTTTAAAAGTGGGCTCGTAATTTATTTCAGTAGCTCTTGGGTACACTCATGCATATACTTCTTCCTCTCAGACAGTTATGTCTGCTACCTTTTTTTTTTTTCTTTTTCCTTGACCACAGCTTAAGTTATTCTGACTCAAAGTCAGGTTTGTGATTTAAAAAAAAAAAAAAATTGCCAGCTTCTTATTAGCTTTAAACCCTAGGAATGGTAGCAGAAGAGGCCATAGATCAGTGCGAGCTATTTTAACATATATATATATAAAAAAGATACTTAGGTGTCAAAGATGCAGGTATTTCCTAGTATGACAAGATGGGTTTTACTCATCTGAATATTTAAGTCTTACCTACCTTTTGAAAGGTTTGAAGTCCAACCCGCACAGAAGCATGGTACATTTACAGATTATGGTTTTGTGTGTTTTTTTCTAAGCTAAGCAGTAGTAGACATTCACAAAGTTTCTCTCCTTCTCCCTCACAGTATGCAAAGTCTTGTCTCCATGGTCACAGTACAAGTCAAATGGGAAGACAGTTTCTTCCAAACCCTTTTCCACCCCAAAGGCCCCCCTGAGCCTGACCTCAAGGTAGACATTATCACTGTTTGTGCCTGAGGTCTCCTGGCTGCCTTTTCTGCTTCTGCCTTTGCCCTTGCAGACCACAGTAGCTCTGAAGAAAAGCAAACTGCAAACCCTCCTCAGCAGGGCTGGTGAGCAGCCTCACCTTGCTGGCTTTCATGTGGAGCAGGTGGCTCTGCCTGCAAAAGGGCTCCATTCTCTTGCATATTTACCTTGCATGAGATGCAGCTGCTGTGCAGAAAATGTCAATGAAGCTTTAAAAATGACAGTGGACCATCACATGCTACCTCTGGGAAGTACAAAGCAGAGCAGGCTTAGGGTAAACCCTTCGGGCAGAAAGAAAAAAAAGTCAATAAGTTAGAGAATACAGGTATGACTACAAATAAACCCTTTTCCAGTGAGCTTGAAAAGCCACCAAAGCAAATACGCCCAGTTACTTATTCATCATTGATACTGTATAGGTTTCTTTCCAGGTGTGGGCATGAGCATCTATGTAAGGAAAGTTATTCTAATTCTGCCCTTTTATTTCCTAGGGTGTTAGAAATCCTACCATTTCACCTCTTCAAGCATTGCTGAAACACTGGTTGTGCTGTGGTATGACCTCCTCTACCTAGTGCAAACCCTCAAGACTTCTTTCTCAGGAGAAATGAGAACTCCTTCAGTTTTGAATGGCAGGCTTTCTTCGGAATGGAGGCAACAATTTATTCCTCTCCTCAGTTCACGAACAAGCCCCCTGACTGCAGGGTGTATCTTGTGCCCATAGCAAAGGATTTAAATCAGTGTCCATCCCCCTGAAGCCGTTCAGCCGAGGAAGCTCTGCCAGCACGTAGACTCCTCGTCCCACCGCAGACTGCAGGCACCTCCGCAGTTACCCATGCTACCAACAGCTTCTGTCTGTTTTAGAGTAGCTTTCAGTGGTGAGCCCTCTCATTGCCTCTCAAGAGCCCAAAGGCAAGGAAAATCCATTCAGCAGGGCTGCCCTGGCTGTGGGGGTCAGCCTGGTTTGTGAGTGATCCCATGTTAATTGCCAGCCTGCTGAACCCAGGCCAAAGTTCCAAAGTTTCCCTGAAGAAAAAGGAAGAGTTTGTATAGGCATGAAAAAAAAGAGAAATATCTTGTCCATTCTCTTTTCTGTAAGGCATGGGAACACGGAAGAAATCATCAGTAAATTATCTAGAGATGAACATTTGGATTCAGATTTCATAAGCTTGTACATCTGGCCGATAACAAGGCATAATTTATTGCAAGCTCTAATGAGATGTATGGGCCTCTATTAGGTGACTAAGGAGACGAGTCTCTCTCCCCCTCCCAGTTGCTTTGTTTCCTGTTTTAATTTCATAACGGGCAGTCTGAATTTTCTATAAACACTAACGGGATCTGTTTTCTCTTGTGGGAGTTCGCTCCACCACATTTGGTAAATGTAGATATGAGAAGGAAGCAGCCTGCAGCAGGAGACTGATGGCCCGCCCTGGGCACAATCTGCCGGGATGGGCTCGGCAACACTGCAGAAAGCAACCGTCTGCCTTGACGGGGAAGATTTTCTGTTTACCCTGAAAGACAGCAAAACATTTACAAAAAAAAAAAGACACTCCTCCCTATTAATGAAAGAGCTTGCAGTACGTTTGCTGAAAGCTGAGCTGAGCCCCAGGCATCTGACACCTTGGCACTGCCGGGCAGTGGTGCTGGCTGGTCCTGGGGTGGATGCTCTGGGGAGCTGCAGGTGCCAGGATGTTTCCACCACCAAGCCCTGTCCTCCTGCCCCATCCCTGCCGGGATGCTGCAGCTCTCAGCCAGCCTGTGGGCCCCATGTGAGGCTTTATACCCCAAAACTGCAGGATGCCACTGCCTGCATTACCCCAGGGAGCAGCTATCAGTAGCTCATGCCACTTCTTCCCTTCCCAGCAACTCTGTGGCCCTGCCCAACATGATTTTTAAGACTAATGTACAAATTGCCCAAAAGGCAGTCTCCATCTTCCTGAGGGGGATGCTGGTGGGATGAGATCCACATCCCTTGTCAGGCATGTGAGAGTGCAGAAAAGCAGAGGTAACTCCGTGCAAGCCCTGCGTTATGTTCTTGTTTACTCCTAGCGAAAATTCAACCGGTAGTGTTAGGTGCGTAAGTCAGCTGTGTGTTTCACACAGTAGCTAGAGCTGAATGTACTCAGTTACTGCTCGAGCACACACAGTTACAGGCTGTGGAAGAGATACATACATAATTCATATACTTTTAATTAAAAGGTAGTATCTTTCAATATATTACATTCATTGTAATTACATTTATCTCTGCATGCTTTGACCCACTGAAGCATCACTTTTTTTTTTCTTTCAGTTACAATATAAGCAGAAACAATACTAATTGGACTTTAGGACTAGACTTGCCAAAGGAGACCCAGAGCTAAGTGAGCTCCAGCACTTCTCCTGCCCATCTTCCTACACTGGCACTCTGGGCAGAGGTGCTTCTCAGGGGCTCTCAGCCCTATATTACCTCAAAAGAGCCGTAAGCCAGTGCAACAAGGGTGCTGCTGGTCTCGTTCCATATCGCTGAAGGCACCAACTTCAGCCCTGCCACAGACCTCGCTCTGTTCCTTGAGCAAAGACCACCCCCCTGGAGTTCAGTCAGCTGTGGAGGGCACAGGTACAAAACTCCTTTGCATGAGGGAGAAGCGACCAGTCTCACAGTGATGCCCGTGCCATCAAATCCCTTATTTCATATACCCAGGCAGACGGCAGCTCACGCTGACCTCCCTCCCCAGAGCCTCATGCATCCCTCCTCGTACCTGTGCACCCTAGGAGGAACGCAGACTCCAAAATCTCCAGAGCCCCATCTCTTATGTGTCCCTCTTACATACACAAGCACCGCAGCTCTCAGATTCCCCGCAGCCCCAAACCCTCCCTGGGTGACCCTGGAGCTGCAAACATCTTCCCACCTCCCAGCAGGACAGTGCAGGTCCCACCTCGGAGGATGCAGAAGTTGTGTCAGCCACAACAAGAAGTGTACCACAGGAGGAAGGGAAGTGCTGAGGGTGTTGTCATTTCACCCCCCACCCAAAAAAACCAACCTTTGTCCCCTCCAGCCAAACCACCCCGTGCCCTGTGCCCTTGCCAAGCCTGGCACTGCTGGAGGGGACCAGCAGACAGACCAGAGCAGGAGGCAGTTAGCACAGAAATCACATTTTTCATTGTTGTTGTTTTCAAAAGCAGCAAGGCAAATAATTAAAAGCAAATGCTACTTGAGACCTTCAGACCACTGAGGCCTTGTGGTGCTAAGCATCACTGACTAAATATCTTCAAATAAAAGAATTTTGGCTGTGTTTTCCTTGGCTATCCAAAAGAGTTTGCTAATGAATCGCAGAAGAACCATGTAAGAGGGTAAGTGTCTCTCTGCTTGAAGATCTGAATAATCAGTGCATGAAACCATAAAGATCCATGTGGTTTTACATCTAACTGCTATGCCAGATACTCTGATGGCAGAGCTGTGTGGTCACTGGCATTGAATACCACAAACATTGTAGAAATATTCATTAAAATATATATAATTAGTATCAACTGCATATTATCTACGTAATGATGCAATTTCATATATTAAAAAACTAAAAAGGCAAACACTGGTCTAGGCAGTGCTTTTCTGTCAGGCCACCCAGCAGGTGATGGTGGGGGTTGTTTGCTGCTCTCTTTCTTGCTGTTGTTTTCCTCCCTTCTCCTCTGACCATCGCAGACCCTGGAGAGAAAAGACGCCACACATACCATATGTGCTACTGGCAGCACATAAGACGTAGCTGCAATGGTCAGGGTTGTCAAACACATCTGATGCCACAGCTAAGCTGATCCCATGCCCAATTTCTCACAAAAAGGGCAAGACCGCTGTCCTCATCTCACACCAGGAGCCAAGGGTGCCCCCATGAACCTGCCATGGGGTAGCTGGGGAAGGGAAATGGTTGATCTTTTATTTTCCCCATTCCCTGGCATCTCCTCCAGCAGGTCTGTGACAGCCAGCCCTGACAGTGGGTTTGCTGTAGGATTGCCCTTTAGACCAAGTTGCACTTGGACATGGTCATCCCAATACCTGCCAACCCCAAAGACCTCACTGTGGTTGGTGAGAGCATGGCCATTCCCTTTCATGGGGGCTGGGCTTTGTTCCCCCAGCCTGAATCTGCACCTGTATGGGTGCCTTCCTGCCCCATCGCTGCAGCAGGATTTGTGCAACACAGCCAGGCTGGGAACTATTGCCTCATCCTCCCCCCCCCCCGACCCGATTAATAGTCCCTGCATGTGAAGTCTGTTTTCTGCTCTAGAAAGCACGTCCCCTGAGAAATAGAATTTATCTCAATGACCTAGTGCCCAGGCCCATAGATCAGTCATCTGATAATAAACCACAAAATTGTTCAGATTTACATCTCTCAAGTGCTCATGCTTCTCAGTTGTGGCCAAGTTACATGAGAGTCTTTGCCGACCTTTTAGCGCACAGCTTCTCATTCCCCTACACCCCAGAATACTATTTCTTTAGCAAAGACACGTATTAAGGGAAATTAATTAACTAGGTTTGCTGTCTGGATAATCAATTTTCTTGGTATAAATTGAATACTGATGGAAGAGCGTTGATCTGCTGCTCCCTCTGCTTTCCCTGCATAGAGATTAAAAATAGATGGATACCCAGTTGCAGAAATTGAAATGGGATCATATTGTTTCCAAATATAGAGTTTTGGCAATCTCAGAAAATGGGGTGAACGTTACTGGGATTTCATTTCATAAGTGCACTGGGAAAGTTAATGTCAAAACGTCCTGATTCAGAGATCTTTGAACAAAAAAAATTGAAATATTTCATTATGAAGCAACTTCCCATTTAGGCATTTAAAGAATAGCAAAATCAAGGGCAAAAATCTGAGTAAAGTGTTTTAATTGTGTTAGAACAAAAAAATATTTACATGAACAGGCTTTGCCTGTTGTTTGTTTTTGGTTTTGTTTTTTAGAATTTTCCTTCATGGGGCAGTTTAATAACTTGGGGTCTCTCAGCCCTTTGTGAAGAGGAAGATTTCTCCCCACCCCTCCACTCCTGTAGTGCTTTTCACCATCTTTTGAGCCCCAGCTGAAAGACCAGGAACATGCCACGGTTCATCTTCGCTGCCTTGATCCTGCCAGTGTTTTTCCAACCATGGTACTCAGCAAAGCGTGCCCCAGCTACTGACCCTACACATGACTGGCACCCTACAATGCTGGTCTGTAACTTTAAGTTGGAGAAAACCCTCTGGGCTTTATGAAGAAATTATCTAGATTGTTTTGTTTTGTTTTTCCTAAGGATGACATTTCTTTTATGAAGGCGGATTCACTTTATTAGCAACTAAATGTTTCCTTTAATTGGCATACTGCCCCATGCCTCCTACGTGACTGATTTGACTACAAATTGCTCAGACTCTGTGATTTATTTTTCATCTCATTTATTGCAGGCATGAATACAGGAACAGGTAAACAGCTGAGCCGTAAAAGTTTCTCTCTAGGCATGTTTTCAAAAAATGCCATCATACACTGCCTGATGATATATGCTGCTACTCAGATGAAAGAAAATGGTGTGAGCAATCTTACTTTAAAGCTGCTACCCACCAGTCAAAGCTGTAGCTGCCAAAGAAACCTTCTCCTCAACTTACTCTCTCCCTTCCCTCCCTCTCCACGTCATCTGCAGGTTCTTTTACGGCACTTAACTTTACAAAACACAGTTGTGAGGCTGATCTTACATGCAATTACAGACCAACCTCAGTATATTTATTGCAAACTCCTTGAACATCAGGACATTAAAAAAAAAAAAGAAACAATATTCCATTGCATAATTCCAAGTAGGTTTTTGTAGCCAATGAACCAGAAATGTATTCAGAAAAAAAAAAAAAGAAAAACAAAGAATATTTGTAAGTAGTTCAAACAAAACATGATGCTGCCTCCAATTAAACATTTCACTGCATTGCCAGCTCTGATTCAAATAGGCACGTAGGCATCCTGTTGCAAGAGAGTTGTGAAGCCACAGACTGAAACTTCAGAGGAGTTAATTTTCAAACATTGCACTTTCAGGGTCTAAGTGTGTTTGAAACATGAAAAATCTGCGCACACTATGGGATCTGATAGAGTTGTTGGATTTCAAACAACATTTCTAAAGAAAACCCAGTTATTCCTTTTAAAACAAAATAGTGAAAACAGCTGAACCACACAAAAACAAAGCACAATTAGTTGGCTTCCATAAAAGACTGCAATATGAGAAAATATTTAACTCCTTGCATAGCTATTTAAATGGCCAATACATTTTTCTGGAATCACCCAAACACAACAACATTGCATTCTGCTGCTTAGAGACTTCAGGCTGGAAAGCTGGGATTTGCTGACTGGGTTGGAGCATCACTCAGGGCACTGATAAAAGCCAGGGCCACCCCTGGTAGGCTTTGCCAGCATGGCTATCGCAGGAGGTTTCATCAACCAGCTACTCCCAGACTGGGCACAACTACAACAATGCCTCTGGCCTGTGCCACTGTAAGTTACCCCAGCTTTCTGTTCTCCCCGCAAGGGATAAAAGCTGTTCTGACAACAGGGTGTTTCTGGTAGTATATTTACACCTAACGCGCAAGGATTTTACTGGCAGAGCTACGTCGATCACAGTTCATACCTCGAAGCACCCCTGGATGATGTAGCTGTGTTGGCAAGGGTTTGCAATGTAGACCTAACCAGAGGGATGGAGAGCAGGATTCATCTCACTTAACTTCAAGCAATATCATGGTAGACATTTAAGTCAGAGGCACCTCCAAAAGGCAGTTCCTTTAATCTCTTGTCAGGTGAGAGTTGGACATATTAATATCAGTTGAGATGAACCCTTTCCCAGGAGAGCTGAAGAGATGAACTCCTTTCAGCCACCCTTTTCTGTAACCAGCTCTGGAGGCCATGCTTCAGAAGGCTGCTGTTCAAATGTATTATCTTTACACATGTCAATGTACATGATAATGATAGCCTGTGCTGGGCTTCATGCTGCCACAACTAGATACGCAAGCTCATTAAAGCTAGCTCAGATACTTCTGCACTATTATATAGACATTCCCTCAGGCAGAGTATCCTTTAACACCTGTACAGTTAAAGTCTAGGGGCAAATCTAGACTATCTGCCCCTCAGCATATGTTCCTGTTGACATTGTCTTGTTTACAGTAGTTTTGGGTAACAGGTGTCCTAACACTGTAATTCCCAACCAGAGGTGAGGCAGGAGAGTTTGTGAAAACTGAGACACTTAAGCGTGACTGAAGAAGGTACATAGTGAGAAAGAACAAGGTGATGACATTCCGCACTTCAAAGTTTAGTTCAATATCAGTAAAACAGTTTTAATAAAGCTCCATTAGACTGCAGAATAAGGAACAGTGGCAGCCAGTGGATAAGACACTAAAACAAGACAAGGCAACGTACTTGGGGTTGTTGAGTGGAACTAAGCAGCCACATGAGCATTTCCCTCTTCTCCTGGTGGGCACCAAGGAGGGAGGAGTCCCAGCTCTTTCTCAAGCTATGCCAGAGCACACCTCAGCTGTAAAGACCTGTCTGTAAGGTAACCTAGGTTCACATTTCTTGTTTTCCCATTCTGAATATTCCAGCTGAAGAATTTTTACACAATGGGAGCAAAATGTTGCATTTAAAATAATAAACTAATAGCTTGTTTACAAGCCAGAACATCTGATGAGCTGGTCTGAGCCAGGCATTCAGTTTTACTACAGGCTTTTGCTTATGTGGACCAGACTGCCCTAATGCAAGTAATTGGCTCTGTTTGCCCCCACACTTGAAGGCATATTGCAGAGTTCCCAAAGCCCAGTCCATGGCAATCAGTATGACTGAAAGGTGTGTTCAGATCTGTTTTTTCTGATTTTCTTTGCTAATGACTTTGTGAAACAGCTGCCAGTTCACAGACAACTGGGGGTTGCCTAACAAACCAGATTCAGCTAGAGTCAGTGCTGTGCTGTTCTCAACCTTACTTTGCTTTCCTCTCCCAAAACAGAACCTCTAATTAAAATTTTATTTGTTCTTCACAATGCTCACTTTTACTTGGTGCAGACAAAATGAGCTGTTGCTTCTCCCTCCTCCAGTAGCTTGTGGGACATGACAAGAAAAGAGTAACAGGACATGGAAGATGCAGCCTTTTGTAGCTGTTGCATTTTCCCTTCTTTTCTGATTTCTTCATAGAGATTTAATGTTCCTAATTCATTTTTAATAACCTTGGATTGATGGAGCTGTACATTAAAATATAAGGAACAGAAGTGTCCTGACAACTGTTACCTAGAAGATGGACAGTGTACAAGTCATATCTGACTACCCAGCAAAGTCACCTGAGCACCCTGAAATCTGCAATCCAGGTGTGTTTCTGTGGCTCCGTGTGCCCATTGCTCATGTTGAGCTAAATCACTACAATTTGCATTGTGAGTTTCTACCTAACACTTGTGCTGTTTATTTTGCCCCATTTATGGCAACCAGAAAGGTTTGGGTTTGGTGGATTTAGCTAGGGAGTCTAATGCTAATTTCTTGTCCTAGTAAATATACAATAGTCAAATCATTTTTTACCTTCACATTGTAATCCACAGTCCTAACATGCTCTCAAGACTTCTTATTTCAGAAAAGGAGCACAAGCTAGCTGTGAAGGAAACCCAGTCTCACAGCAATCACTTCCCAGCCTCCACACAAACAGCTTAAGCTGAGATAAAGCCATCGTAATCAGTATCAAATTAAGAGCAATCTTTTATCTTAATACAAACAAGAGAAAATAGTGTACAGAGGAACAGTAAAATATACATCTTCAGCCATACAAAATGCACAAAAACTTTCCTGTCGGAAGAGTACCTTGTAGCTGACAGTTGGTAGCTTTCTAGATGACCCTGCACTACTGAACAGTGGGAAATGGAGAACTTCCTTCTTTTTTTTTTTTTTTTCCTAGGAAATAGTTGGTAGTGTTACCTGTATACCATAAACACCTTCCCTGGGGCTGCAGTTCTGCCAGCGCTGGACCACCCACCCCACCTGATGCCTGAGATAGCTCCACTGAACGTAGAGGCTGCTTGCGTGCTGGAGGTGAGCGGGATGTATACCCAGGCATACCCTCCACAGGTTTACCAGTACACACATGCTGATTAGTAGAGTGAGAGAACAGGTATAAACACAGCTATGCCATAAACTACCATTGTTACTATTCTTTAAAGTGATCAATCAATTCATATCGGTCAGGAAGGCGGTTATCTACCCCAGAAGGGAAAAATCCTCCCTGTGCGAGCTATGTCCGCACCGCTGAGGCTCTGCAACCTTCAGTGATGGGGCAGAAGCTGTCTGAGTGTGGGCAAGCCCAGTGCCTAGGCAACCCGGAGAAGGTAAAACTTCTCACTTAGTTAAAAAAAGTCAGTACCAAGCTAGAAAGTCAGTAGCAAATTACTTTAAACAACGGATTTTTTTTCATTAATGGAAATACAGTAAGTTTTAGTTGAAGATTTAGGTCAAGATAACAAACTATAAGGAGCGTTGGGTGCGTATACCTGTATGATGGTATGTCTTTCCCCCTTGCAGCTATTTATATCTCTGAGTGAAGGTTAAGGTTAGGAATTTAATAAGACAGCCGTTTATTTTTCTCTGGAGACTAACAGTCCTGGGGTTAGGATGTAATAATCATTCTTCTGCTTTAAAAATGGTTCTTTAACAAATAGCAGTAGCTCATTGCAATTTTCAGTTGTACAAAATGACATATTTTCTATGTTACTATCAAAATATTCTGCATAACATTAATTTCTGTGCAGTTATTAACATATGTACAGAACAGTGTTTCCCAATAGGAATCAGTATGCTCCTTGCTGATCCTTTTTGCCCTGGATTTACCAAAACTAAACCTGAAATTAATTGTATCAATAGTATAAAATCTCAGGAGGGATAAAGGATTGAAGGTTTATTTCCCAGCAGCAAATGAATAAAGGAACTCCTTCAAGTTAAAGTCTAGCCAAGACTTAATTTTAACCAACCGTGGTGAATCCAGGCGAGCCAGGAATATCACACATTTTCCCGATGCGTTACGTTGAGTACACAGAAGCAGAGGAATGTAAACAGACAGAAGGCACATGAAAGGCCCCAATCCATTCTCCATCTGACGGAAGTGCGAATTTCATAATTCTGTCATCAAGAGTCTTTTCATCATTTTCTCTCTCTCAAGTTCACGCCTTAGAGTCTCAGTGCTGTGTAATTAATGCACAAACAGCCAATTATGGGAACAACAATAAGTCTCAAATTTCAATTTAAAATACTTAACATTTTCAAAATACCAAAGGAGGGGAAAAAAGGTCAGACTTGATTCAGTGAAAAGGCTGATAACTGATGGCTGATTCAAAACCAAGTACCAGTTGATAATTCTGAAGAGCAAACAGAAGCAAGAAAAAGGACATAAAAAGACCCACATGGCAAAAACAGTTTATGATTTAATCTCACCCCTGTTAAAGGCTACTGATTTCAAAGGGAGTTGGACTAGGAATCTAAAAAGGAAACAGCTACACTAAATGCCATCACAAAAGACTGGTGTTACAGCCTTCTGCTCCTCAGCATGGTCTGATATTGGGGGCCATCTACATACGTTGAATTTACTGCAGTCCTACTTCACGTGCACACATCAGGGTATGGGAAGCAGAGCCTGAAGTCCTTGCTCTCAGGTAGCAAACCACTCTGGAGCCTGCAGGCTCTGCAACACTGGGAATGGCCTGGGTTAGTCATCCCACTTCTTAATAAATAGTATGGGGGGAAATAACCCAGTTTACTGTGTTGTTCTGAGAGTTAAGTATCTAACGCTTATAAAGCAGTTTGGAGATTTAAATCGCAGTGCAGAAACCCTGCAGCCCATTCATGGACAAGCAGGGGAAGAATCACCCGTTTGGGCTTGAGACATTGAACAGAAGCTGAGTTCAGCACTAAAGCTTCAGAATTACATTTTCACTGGAACAATACATTTTTAGATGAGTTAGCAATGTTGAATAAGAGTGCAGGTGCAATTAAACCAACAGCTGCAAAAAATTATTAACAAATGAAATTGGGAATTGACTGTGAATCCAAAAGTAAAACGGACTAAGTTATTATGATGCCAAAGAAATACTTTTCTTTTCAACATAAGCCCAAGACTTTTGTGCTCCAGAAGTATTGAGTATATCCACTCCTAGATTTGCCTTTAGTAAATTATCAGCTTGGGAAATTCAGCTTTGACTAAATTCCAGAATAAGAAGCCAGCATGCAAAACTAGTGGGATGGAAGAATAGAAAACTGAAAGCAGGCTGCCTGTGGAAAGACAGGATGGCTTGTTGTTTCTCTGAGAAACTACAAGAAATACCACCGTAGCTTGACATTACAAAAAAAATTTAAAAAAAAAGAAAAGAAAAAGAAAGAAAAACAGTGCCTGTTTTTCCTTTAGAAGAGCTGACATTTCTCAACCTCAGATTTCCCCCATGGACATTTGATTTAAAAAGAAAAAATTGCAACAGTGATTTTTAAAAGTAAAACTTTGTGGTTCAGACAAAATGACTTGCCTGAGGAAAATCTACATACACCTTTCTCTCCAGGCCATTGGCCACAGAAATGGTATGCTGCTGGCTGCAGCTCTTTGTCTAAATTAGCAAATATTCCTGAGAGCAGATATGAGTTATAGATATTTCTTACCTAACTGACCTATTCTGAAGTGGGTGTCAATCAGCAACTGGAAATCTTTTGACATCAGGGGAAACTGCATTTTACAGTAATTACAGAAAAAGAGAAATCAAGCTGATTCCTTTAATATAGAGAGAATCATAGTATTTCTCTGAAAGAACTGCACGGTACCTGTCTGCCAGCGAAATCGGTTTGTGTGACGTATATATTGTCTGGACCGTCGGAGTTGGTATAGTCTCTGCCAAAGATCTCAGTACAGGTGATGGAGTTACCGGCGTTATCTTAGGAGATGACTGCACCGCACAGCATTGTAATTTGCCGTCTGTAAATTCTGCCTACAAAAAAATGTTTGCAGACACAGAAAGAAAAAAAGTGTAGATTAGCTTCTATTGCTCTTGTTAACTTTTACCATGGAATTCATTGTCAAACACTCAGTAACAACTAATAACAAGAACAAATGGGAGGCTGTAGCTATAGCTGCTCAATGCAACCTCTATAGATACTGCAAAGTCCCTCTTTCAGAGCTGTGCCTGAGGGGCAAGCATGATGGCAACATGTGCTGTGTGAGATGAAACTCCACGTACGGGACTGGCAGCATTCAGAAAAAGACATTATCAGTTTGGAGAATGCCACTTATCATTATAGTATTTTCACTAAAAATAATGCAGAACGCTGACCATGTGAGATTTCTGGACTGTTCTTCAGAAAACCTATACAATTTGCTGGTGGGTCCTCTGACTGCTCTGTGTTTTGTACCAGCCAGGAGTCTGGGCTTGTAGGTTTCAAAGTCTCCATCCCTTTCCCACGTCTGCTAACTGGAACATGCCTCAAGATAAATATTCTGTAGTATCTAGTGACAGGCAGCATTTAAGCATTATTGGAAGTGCTGGTTTAAGATACAGAGCAAGCAACCATCTTCTGTCTTTCAAGTGAGGCCTATTAGCACTGCAGTATTACAGCAGAGACTGGGCAGCCTATACAACCGGAGGGGGAGGATCCCTAAAAATAGAACAGCCCTATCTTGCTTTTTGGCAAGGACTATTTCTCATGCCAAACCACAGTGGCTAGTACCTGTGGTGCATGTATGACCCTGACCTGGGAAGAGCACAGAGCAACTGCAGTTTGTCAGTGCATCAGGACTGTCAGGATATGCTCCTACTGGTATCAGCTGTATTTCTTTCTTGACAACTTTTTCTTCTGAACTTGGTTCAGATTTTGAAGCAGGAAGGAAAAAAAGTCACCATCATAAGGGAGCATATTATATTTATCCATCTATTTGAATAGCAACTTTTTTTTTTCTTTGTCTAAATTATTTTTCAGATTCTGCAAGCCACACAGGATTAATGCTAAACATGAACTAATCAGTTTAATCAGTGGGACAATTATTTGAGCCCAGGAAAGAATGGCTGTGTTAGGCTTGCTTGCTTATTGTGATTTTTTAACATGTCTCTGTTCATCTTTCAGCTAAAAGCATCTGATATACTCCAAAACAACCTTTGAAGCAGAAGGAATTCCATTAATTCCACAAAATTAGTAAAATGGAAGATGTAAAACCAACTAAAGAAACTCTCCAACTCTGGCAAATATGTGTGTAAATACAGACTAATACAACCTCTTCAAATTTCTCTGTCATTCAGCTTTTAAAAACGAACCTTACAGGCTACAGGGGTATCAAATTTGGTGTTCCTCTTACAGGAGATCCCCATTGTCTGAGGACTGCCAGGTCGTACTTCACAGCATGAGAAGGAGGGACCACTCTGTGAAGCTGATGTAAATTCTCCCAGCCTTACTGAAATCAGAAGAGCAATGACAAATTACAGTTGCTAAAGATTTGCTCTGAGTCCTAAAATGTGTTTGCTCTGGATAATGGTTTTACGGTATATATCCAAACCATCTTTTTATATTTATCTGCTTGCACAGTATGTTCGNAGGGGGGGGGGGGGGAGGAGGGAGGAAGGGGAAGCAAGGAAAGGGAAAATAAAAGAAAAAAAAACAGCAAGGAAAAGGAGTCACAAATGTTACCATCTGGGACTGTGTGTGACTGGAGAAAATCCGGAGTTAGATCTGTCTGCAAGTCCTAGCACTGATCTAGACCCTTCCCTTAGAGCTACCTGTGGTGTAGCTATCCTCAAGCCCTCAGAAGAGCCCTTGCATCAGGATGAACTGAAATGCTGCTGGGGAGAAGTACATCTCTTTGGTCTGGGACGGAGGTCCATGAAACACAGGACCAAAGTGTAATTAACCCTCCTAATATCTTCATGCAGCTCTCTAGATAGTTGCTGGTTTACTACATATATATGTACATAACTTGCTTAAAGGAATCATGTGATGGATCACACACCATTAGATTTTTATTGTAATGGTGTTTTAAATATTTGTGATCTGGATTCTGTCCTCCACCCTGCCCAGGAAAACAGAACTCTATGGGGAGAGGAAGGAATTTCAGAAATATTAGTTTGAACTTTAATTTGCTGCTTCTCTGCTGACAGACCATAACAAAAACCTCAACATTTGAATTTGACGTGAAACAGCCATTTTCTGCAAGATGGAAATTTCTGTGGGTAAGTATATCAGAGTAGTTTCTGTTCATATTTTAAAGTTCTATCCCCCCAATGATGAAAAAACATATATAACAATCATTACTAACTAGTGGGAAAGCTATTCTAGGGATATGTTTTTGCTCGTATAAAGTAGTAGTATGGAAGACACAAACACTCTAACTTTGGCTTAGCATTTACCAAAATTGTACTATCTGGACTTGGATGACCTAGCGAAAAGTTGCTGTGATATATTCCCATGTATTTTCAGATATCTTTAATTAGAGCTCAACAGTGGCACTGACACACAGCTTGGGGACCCTAACTAGCTCTACCTTTAAAATATTCAGAGAAAACCAACATTTAGGTCAAATCTCATAATCAGGTTTATTGTGAAAGCAAAGCCTCTTTCTTTAAATCATTAAGTGTAGAGAGTTACTGCACATGGCCCAACAGGGACTGAAGTTACTTATCCCTGATTATATGCCAGATATAGATTGCTGCTCCCAGTTAA